>PISX010008527.1:0-81377 GCA_004024625.1 Mellivora capensis
AAATAAAGGAAACTCTGCTTAGCTCTTTCCTCCTAAAGATCACCAACGTGCAGACGCTTAAAGAGACATTTTTTCAGAGGAACAATGGGTGAGCTGCGTCCAAACTGTGGAAGAACGTTCTGTGAGATAGCATTGTGAGTCACGTGTTTCGTGTTTTTTGTTTTTTAACAAACCAGAGCAGGAGGGAACATCATTGAGATTTCTATCAGACCCAGGAGGCCTTCTGCATTTCAACTTTTGTTTATTTGTTTGTTTTCGTCAGTATGTTAGTGTCTGAAATTTGTAACACACTTGCTGGCAGCTAGAAAAACTCCCCCGTTGGAGGGCCAATGTTTGAAAACATGATCTTTTTAATTTCTTTCAGCTGGGCGTCTATCGCTGGATCTTTGGTTAATATGGATTCCTTATTCACGATCTCTCTCCCTCGCCATCTCTGTGTGGCTAATCAGCCTGTTGGACATATGGAACTGTTTATGCTCAAAGGGGTTAGCAATGCCCCAGGCCAGACGGGCTTCAGACGAATGCACCACTCACCTTTTGGGCAGAGCCCCCCACCCCCAGATCCCATTAGTCTTTCTTGGGCAGAAGCCCCATGATCTCAGGGATGACCCTCAGGGGACACGGTGCAGGGTGAGGAGGGTGTTTTCCCAGAGGGCAGAGGACAGAGTTGCTGGTGACTGGAGGGCTGCTTTGGGCTCCCCATTGTGTGCTGTATGGCACTGGCAATCCTCTTCTCCTCTCTGGCCTCCCCCCACAGCAGTCAAGGACAGGATTGGACCAGAAGCAGGAAAAGCATGGAGAAAGGCGAGGGGCCAAGACCTTTTTGTCTGAGGAACTCTGATGACCCAGGACTGTCCCTATGCTGGGCCTCTCATGCAAGGCAGCAAATGATTCCCTCAGACTGACCTGTCCCCGGGGAGTGAGAGGAAACTGGGGGTTCCCTAAGACTATATTGGGCTCCTCAACCCCAGACTCATCTCCATAGACTTTGGAGGTGTCCATCCTGCCCAGTAGGTGGCATTGGGCCAGGGGCTAGTGTGAGACAGGCAGAGTCTGCCCTCTGTGGAGATGGAGGGGCTTGGCTCTTCCTGGCCTTCCTGCTCACCTTTCTGGTGCTGACTCCCCGGGGAGACTCTGCCACCCCGCTTGCCCAGGCTACAGAATTGCCAAATAAAACACAGGGTGCCCAGTTAGTTTTTAATTTCAGATAAGAAACTTTTTTTAGTATAAGTATGTCCCAAATAAGGCATGGAATAAACTTATCTTAAATAATTCTTTTTTTTTTTTAATCCTTTTTTTAAAATTAAACCACAGGCCTCCAGACAGGTCTGAGACCACCTGGCCCTAGGCAGGCTGTGGGGACTGGGAGGAACCCCCGCAGACACACAGCCGGACACTTCTTGGGTTACTTTGCAGGTGCAAGCTCTGCAGTCCCTTCTCTTCTGGTGCTGGTGACAGCCAGGCTGGGCAGGAAGAAGCCATGTGTGTCTTGCCCCCAGGCTACATCACAACAAGCAGGGACAGGAGGGATGGCATTGCAAATCAGCTCATTTCACTGTTTATCTGACATGCAAATGTAACTGGGAGTCCTGTTTCTGTGTTCTGCCTCTGCCTAATCTGGCAACCCTACCAGTGCACAGAGTCTGCAGGCATGGGGGGGGTGGTGTGCAGAACCCAGGCCTCCCCTCCCTCCCCAGCACCTCCCAATGCTCACCTCTCTGCACTCTCTGCCTCTGAAACCTACAGAGACCAGGGTCTCCACAGTGACTCCTGGGAGGAACTGTCCTCATCCCCCCAGCAGACTACCCTAGAACTCTGGAACCACAAGTGGGCTCTAAACAGATCCAATGTTCTTTATTCATCTTGACGACACTGCCAGGGCCTAGAATAGGTTTTAGCATACTGTAAACATTAAGAAAGGTTGAAGGAAGGGAGGGAGGGAGGGAGGAAGAAAAGGAAGGAGGGAAGGACAGTGGGGGGCAGGGAAGGAGGGGTGAGCTGCAATCCCTCTGATTGGCTCTTGGAAATGGACTTTATGGAGCCATGGAGAATCCACACATGAGTGGAATTTTCCCACTAGGAGCTGTATCAGGGCTCCCCATCTTGTGACCCTCCTGCACAGTTGCTCTTCAACATGAGTCTGATGGAGGATGAAGCAGGGAGCTCTGCCACGGACCAGTCCCGTACCCAGTCCCCACCCTGCCCACAACGCCACAATGCTTCCCTGTCCTGGCCCAGCCACTCCTTTGCAGAGTCAACAGAGCCACTGAAGCAGGGAAGGGTGAGGGAAGGAGAGGTTGTGAGTGAGCACTGGGCCATGTCCTAAAGTGCCAGCCAGATGGCCATCTGTGCAGTTTGGCCTCCCCAGGCCTGCTGGGGCAGGAAGTATGAAACCGAAGCCAGACAAGGGCGGGGACCCAGCCAAGTGCCTCTCTGCAAACTCCTCCAAGCACATGCCGCTCCCTCTCCGGCCGACAGGTCCATGTGTGCACACGTGCATGCACACTCACCCTTCTCAGTCACTGCACTGGTCGCTGCTGATGGGTCTGGGGGTGGCTGCTGCTCCAGCCCAATGCCCCCAAGACCACAGTCCACTCTGCAGAAGTCCAGGCACTGCTAAGAGGACTTTCCAAAGCACCCACTGAGCCCTGGGCCCTGCTCACTGTGGCCAGAGATGAGTCAGACATAGGAGAAGGGGCCCCAAAGACAGGATGGTGTCATGGGACAGCCGAGAACTCAAGAGTGCGAAGGACTGGTTCTTTCTGGAATCATCTGAGCTCCTCAGAGAAGGCCACAACCCCTTTCTCTTGCAGGCTTATGTTGCAGCATTTCTCCAATGAGGACTCCAACCCCTATCCCTTCTACCTCATTAGAAAGGAAATTTCCTTGGAGACTAGCAAGGGATTGGCAGGACTCACAATGCTTACATGATTGAAAGCAGGTTTTTTATTTCGCTTGGGTGTACTCTGTCTCCACACAACCCAGGGGCTCGCTTGTGCAGACAGGCCGAAGAGCTCAGAGGTGGGAAAAATTGCTACAGGCCGGTCTCCTGTGTCACACCGGCCTGTCACCTCCCATGTTCTGTCCACTGGCCCTCCGTTCATGTCACCCCTGACTCTCCCAGAACACAGCACAGCGTCTGCTTTAATCCTATGCCTGTTTCCCATGCTCTGCTACCAGTGTGCCAGCCCTTGCCTGGGTGGGCCTGGGGCCACATGGTGCCCTGTTCCCAGGCCTGCAGAAATCTCTCGGCGGGCACCTCCGCCAGACCTGGCTCAACCATGTTCCTGAGCCAGGAGGGGATTAGAGGCCCCCACTGAGCCAGAGATGGGGATTTGGCACAGAAAACCCCTCCCTTTCAGCTGGGCAGAAAGAGGAGGGAGCAGAGCCAACAGCCCCAGGGCTTCCTGAAGAAACTTTGCACCAGAGCCTCCTGTTTCCTGAGCCTCTGCTGATGGAACAAACTTCCCTCAGCCCCTGGTTTGTCCAGATGCTGGAACAGGCTATCCTGCAATGAGGCACCACATGGGGAAAATGGGGGCCGGCTTGGGATGGCAGGGACAAGAGGCCTGACAGCCCAGGCTGCTCCCCGCCCCTCACCACCTACCCCACCTGCTCGGTGTGGCCTCCAGCAGGTCCCTTCCCTTCCAGAGGCCTCAATTTCCTCAGCTGTAGAATGGAGCAGGAAAATAGGACTGGTCCAGGGAAATTTCAGAGCTGCCTAAGTCTGAGAGAAGCACATACTCTGTGGAGAAGGGTGTCGGGCTCTGCCAATTCTCGTTTCTCCTCTCCCTTCAACACATTCACACTCTCTCATACCGGAGCCCTCGCTGCCCAGAGGCGAACTCTGGGCTCTTGGCCTTGACCATTCCAGTAAGCCCTGCCCATGGGTCAAAGGACAAAAGAAAAGGTCCCCAACGGCCCAGGCTGGGACAATGGGAGCAAGAAAATAAATAATGAGAATACCAAATCATAACTCATAAAATAAGTATCCAGGAGCCATATGGTTATAAATAAATAAATGGGGACAGCTCTTTGTTACAGAAGAATTCTAATTAATATGTGTAAAATGAATGAGGAAAATTTTAAAATTTGCTATTACAACATTACAGTAATAATTACTGTAGACAAGATGCTAAATTTAGTAGGTAAAAGTTTAAGGAGAAACAGAAGATTTGAATTGTCTCAAAAGATCTCCCCTAAGATATTTAACAGTTATGAAGGGGGTAAAAACACAGCAATCTGAGCACAGAAATTCAAGGCAGACCCTACCTTAACCAAGTGAGCAAGGTTAGCGTAACCTGTGATAAGACGCATCAACATACATGTGTCATGAGCTGAAAAAGACGCATCACTTACATGACATATTGCCAGAAATGCATGACCTCAGTCTAATACGGAGGAAAAATCAGACAAGCACGAATTGGGGGGCATCCTGAGAAGTTAAGTGCTCAGTATCCTTCTGAAGTGTCAAGATCACGAACAGCAAGGGCACACTGAGGCACCCTCATAGATTGCAAGGGACTAGGGAGACATGGCCACTAAATTCCACACAGGGTTCTGGACCGGATCCTGGAGCAGGAGAAGGGCATTAATGAGAAAATGAGTGACGTCTGAATGAAGTCTGTAGTTTTTTAATAATATTACCCAACATTAATTTATCAGTTTTAATAATTATATGTAAAATATATACAATTATATAAGGTGTTAACTTTAGGAGATGTCAGGAGAAGTTTATACAGGAACTAACTGTACTATATTTGCAGTATCTGTCAACATTCTATGCTCGAAGCATAGAACACACTGATGTCAATCAATAGATTACAGTGTTTCCTTCCATGGGTCCCTCCCTTACTGAGGGTAGGCCCTCTATGCCTGGTGTTTTACACATACAATTTCATTCAAGCCTCACAATGACCCTCCGAAAGATGTGTTCGTAGCCTAATTGTGCAGATAAGGAAACTGAGGTTCAGGGCCACAAACTAGAAAAAAGCGGTGCTGAGAGTCAATCTGAATGCAGTCTGCTGGGATGCAGAAACTAGAACACAGGAAGTGTGGGAAAGGCACTCAGAGCAGACATTGCAAGCATATGACGGGGCTTCGAGCCTAATGCCTTCTGGCCCTTTGAAGCACGGCATTCCGGTACCACCTCCCCTAATCCAAACACAGGGCTGGTCCTTTGACCGTTAGGGTAGTGATTAAGAGCAAGCTTCTAGACTGCTTGGACACAAATCCCAGGTCTGCTACTTATTTATTGTGTTCTTTCAAAAGTTACTTAATCCCCCTAGGTCTGAAGTCTCCTGTATAAAATGAGGGTAATATTTAGTATCTGTCTACAGCCTGACCCTCCTGGCCAAGCACTGAGAACAACAGTATACGCTCCAGAAACGTTAACCATCACTTTTGTCATCACTCCCTACATCTGTCCCCAACCACCTGCAAAATGCCAGCTTGTTGAGTGGGTTTTGCTAAGCTAAACAGTGAGTGGAGGCCAGGGAAAATCTAAGAGCACACTGCAGAGAGAGGATCAGAGAGGCGTCACCTGGCTGTCATTATCAGCCTGAAATCCTAAGCTGGGTCACAGCCAAGAATCATCCAGAGACGCTGTGGAATTAGAAAAATGTCAAGGCAGGAAAGGAGCCCCGGGATAATCCAACTGTCTACTAACCTGTGTATGGTCCGCAGGCAGAGGCGTCCAACTGCCCCAGGTGTGACCAACCTATGGCTGATTTTAAAAATAGAAAGAAGGAGGAGAAGGGAACTGAAGAGGAGGGGAAGTTAGGGAAAGAAAGAAGGAGGAAAAATTCTCACCTAACGATCTCACCAAGGAATCTTTGAGTCCCTGAAATTTTGAACAGTAATCAATAAATCTCAGAAGGCTACTGAACACCAAAATCTAGGCGATGCTTGGCTCCCGCTGGCTCAGCGAAAGCACTAATTTTTTTTTAAATGCATGGAATGATTGAAACCAAGCTGAGCACTGCCCTTGCTGATGTAAAGCTGGAGACGGAATTGATAGGAGCCCAGGCAGAATATGCTGTGTGGTTCTCCAGTGTGCTGAAGTCTGTTAAATACCAGAATTCTCATCAACTCGATCAAAACCAATCAATGACTCTCACCAGGTTTATATGTGGGCACTTTTGTGGTAATAAGGCTGATTAAACTGATTTTTGAACTGCAGAAATCTATAATTCTGCATAGTTAATGGGTTGGCCTTCACTACCATGTTTGGACAATGTACATCTTGAACCCAAGTGCACTGCAGACCTGCCATGATTACTAATACCTGGAGGCCAAGAGGCATCTTCCTGGGGGGACGTAAGATACATATTCTGTACTCTTGTTTAAAGTGGGCATTGCAACACTGAGATCCCCTTGTATCTGCCTCTAGCCATTCTTTGTTTCAGTGGCCTCAGCTGTAAATTGGGAATGTTAAGTGAGGTCAGTGGTCCTCAGCCCTGGGTGCATAATTAGAACTACCAAAGAAATATTTTTTAAAATGCCAATGTCCCTATTGCTGCTGTAACAAATTATCACAAACTTAGTGACTTCAACAATATAAATTTATTATCTTCTAGATCTGGAAGCCACAATGAGTCTGAGTATGTTAAAATCAAGGAGTCAGCAGGGCTGCATTACTTCTACAGAGAAAGTTCCTTTCTTTGCCCATTCCAGCTTCTAGAAACTACCTGCTTTCCTTGGCTATGTTTCCCATTTTATATCTTCAAAGCCAACAGCATGGGACCAAATCCTTCCATGCTGCTGTTTCTCTGGTTCTCTCCTTCCTCCCTCTTCTACTTTTCACAATCCTTGCATTTACCTCAGGTCCATCTGGATAATCCAAGATAACCTCCTTATTTTCAAGTCAGCTGATTAGCAACCTTAATTTCATCTGCAATCTTAATTTCCCTTTGCCATGTCACCTAGTATATCCATTGGTTCCAGAAATGAGGACATGGACATCTTTAAAGGGCCATACTCTGCCTTCTGTATCATTTAAAACAATTAAACAAAAAGCATGGAAACAATATGTAAAACAACTATTTTCAGATGTTGAACAATAGGCATCATAGTACTTTAGTTCCTGAGAAAAGGAAAACAAAGGACGTGAGCCCTAAGAGTCCAAAGATTTCTGCCCAGAGGCATTTATTGGACTTGGCAAAGATTCATGTAGATCCAAGCAGAGGGTGTAAAAGAGAGATTAGACTTGGGGAAACCTAAGACTTCTGGGTTATGAGGGACAGAGAACTGAAGAGGAAGAAGCTATGCAGAGAAAGAGGTCCAGAAATCTGCACAGGAATCCCCTGAGTCTGGCTGAACATGAACCAGTGAGTGTGTAGGGAGATACTCCCTCAGTCTAGAAAAGTAACAATTACCAAAGAAAAAACTACTAGTGGGAACCTGCCAGCTAAGCAAATACTGAAGCTCAACAGAGTTGAGATACATTTGAGTTCTAACCAAGAAGAGTGGAGAGACCACACTGAATGTTCAGGGCATTCAGGAGAAACCCCATAAAGGACACTCATAGTGGAACTAAGCAAGTCCTAGAGTAAAAGCTACTCTAGACTCTACCATGTTTACAAACAAGTCTCAGAAGTACAAGATGACTTAGAAATAAACTAACTGGCTGCCAGAACATGATTCAGTGTACTCGGTGGGAGAAAACAAAATCCAGACACTCAACAATCTTATTTTCACAATGTCCAGCACCTAATAAAAAATAACCAAATGTGAAAAAAAAAAAGGAAAATGTAACCCAGTCAATAGAATTAGTCTACAGAATCAAACATAGGAATCACAAAGGCAATGGAACTAACATAAAAAGACTTTAAAGGAGCTATTATGAATATTTTTAAGAATTTTAGGAAAACATAAGCATAATGAAAAGAGAAAAGGAAACTTTTAAAAAAAAACCTGGAACATCTAGAGCCAAAAATTACAATATCTAAAATGAAAAATTCACTGGGAAGGCTTAAAATCAGATTAGACATAGCAGAAAGAAGAGATAAGTTAAACTGAAGAAAAGGTGAGAGAGAGTATCTAAAAAAAGCAAAAGAGAGGGGGAAAATGAATAAATTAAACAGAGCCTCAGTGACATGTAAGACCATATTAAGTGGTCCACCATATGTATAGTTGGAGTTCCCAAAGAAAAAGAAGAGAGCATAAAAGTTTCTTGAAGAAGTCATAGCTGAAAATATTCTAAATTTTATTAAAAATATAAATTGTCACCCCCAAAAATGAACAAAACCCAAGGCAGAATAAATACAAAGAAAATCACATCAAGACACTTCATAATCAAGTTTATGAAAACTAATGATGAAGAGAAAATCCTAAAAGTAGTCAAAGACAAAATACCACATATGGAACATAACTAAAAAATTATACAGATCACTCAACTGAAACTATTCAACCCAGAAGACAATGAATCAGCATCTCTACTACCTAGAGAGAAGAGAAAAAATGAATATCAATCTGGAATTCTACATCAAGTGAAAATACTGTTTAAATGGAAAGGCAAAATAAAGAATTATCAGACAAATAAAAGCCAAGAGAAAACATTATTGCTAGCAGACTTGCACTGCAAGTATTATTAAATAATTCCTTCTGCTGAAGGAATATATCAGATAGATATCAATTCTTGGGGTGTCTGGATGGCTCAGTCAGTTGGGTAGCTGCCTTCAGCCCAGGTTATGATTCCAGGATCCTGGGATCAAGCTCCTCATCAGGTTCCCTGTTCAGCAGAGACCCTGCTTCTCCCTCTCGCTCTGCCTGCCACTCTGCCTACTTGTGCTCTATCTCTCTCTGTCAAATAAATAAATAAAATCTTTTAAAAAAATAGTTATTTACAAATGAATAAAGAGTATGGAAATGCTAAACATGTGGGGAGTTTGAAAAAAATGTATGTGTTTTTTTGCTTCTCATTTTCTTTAAAAGGTAGCTAACTACTTCATATAAAAATAACAATGTAACATGGGGGGTTATAATACACATATAAGTAAAATATGTGACAATAACAGCCCAAGGGAGAGAGGGGGAAAGGAATTATACTGTTGTAAAATTCTTATATCATACATGAAGCAGTATAATATTGATGGATGAGTTAAACATAAATATTACAAACTCTAGAGCAATCACTATAAACATAAAACAAACAAGTATAGTTAATAAGTTTATAGGAAAGATACAATGGAGTCCTAAAAAAATACTGAATTGATACAGGGAGATAATTAAGGGGAAAAAGTGGAATAAGGAACAAATGAGGAAAATAGAAAATAACCAGCAAAATCATATATTTAAACCCAATTTATCAATGATCATATTAAATGTAAATTGTCTAAACATTCTACTTCAAAGGCTAAAGACTAGGGACACCTCGATGGCTCAGTTGGTTAAGCATCTGCCTTCTGCTCAGGTCATGATCCCAGGTCCTAGGATCAAGTCCTGCATTGGGGAGGACTTGCTCAGTGTGGGAGCCTGCTTCTCCCTCTACCTGCTGATCCCCCACTTGTGTACGCATTATCTCTCTCTCTCTCTCTGACAAATAAATAACTAAAATCTTTAAAAAAAGAAAAAAAGGCCAAAGACTAGATAAAAAAGCAAGGCCAAACTAGGTAAAAAAAAAAAAACACACACAAAAAAAACCAAACACCAGACTACATGGAATCAATAAGGTAGCCACTATCACTATAACACAGAGAAGTTAGAAATAAAGGATGGAAGAAAATATGCCACACAAACACTAATTATGAGAACATTCCGTTGTTATATTGACATCAAGTAAAGCAGGCCCCATAAAAAGGGATACATGCAGAGATAAAAAGACATATTATGTAATAATAAAGGAGTATGAGAATGATAGTGTGAACAATTTTATGTCATAAATTCAAAAACTTGGAGTACATGTACAAATTACTTGAAAGTCACAAACTACCAAAGTCACCAAGAAGAGATAGAAAGCCTGAATAACCCTATAGCTATTAAATAAAATGAATTTATAGTTATAAATCTTCCTATAAAGAAAGCACTAAACTCCAATGGTTTTACTGGTAAAGTTTATTTCTAATAATTAGGTAGAAAAGAAATACCACACCTAGCAAAGTCTTTCAAGAAGATAAAGAAAGAGAAATCCCTTCCCATCTGTTTTTTTGAAGTCAGTTTATCCTGATACCAAAAACAGAAAAAGATATTATTAAAATGGAAAGCTACAGACCAGTACCCTTCACGGAGCACAAATTGTCTTAAAATATGAGCAAATCAATAATATACAAAAAAGATAGTAAACCATGACCCAGTGACATTTATCCTAGGAATAAAAGATTGGTTTAAGGTTGTGCCTGGTTGGCTCAGTTGTTAAGTGTCTGCCTTCGGCTCAGGTTATGATCCCAGGGTCCTGGCGATGGAGCCTCCCATCGGGCTCCCCCCGTCCCCCCCCCCCCCCCCCCCACTCGGCGGGAAGCCTGCCTCTCCCTCTCCCGGCTGGTGTTCCCTCTCTCGCTGTGTCTCTCTCTGTCAAATAAATAAATAAAACCTTAAAAAAAAAAAAGATTGGTTTAATATTCCAGTATCAGTGAAATCATATGATTATCTCAATAGAATAAAAAAAAAACACATAAATTTGACACAATTCCACATCATTTATGGTAAAAACTTGCAATGTAATGGGAATAGATACATTGGCTCCCTTCCATTTTTCATGAGACCCAAGGCCTTGCTTTCCTCCCTGGACTGGCCCCTCTCTCCAGGATTTCAACAACACTTTGACGCAGCAGTCCAAAGTCAGACTCGAAGAAAGAGGACAGCCCTGAAAGCTTACTAGGACCATCTTCTAAGTCAGTGGCTGGGTCTGAGAACCTTTCAGAAGTGGCTCAAAAACCCCAAACCAAGACTCTAGAGAGGACAGCTGACTCAGAGTTCCAAAGGCCTTCCTGCTGATATTCTGGAATTTCTACCACACATTGGAAACTGCTCACAGACTGATACAGTCTCAGCATGTGGCAGATCTCAGGAATCTGGAACACCCTGTCCTTTGTTTATACACAGAGAAACTGAGGCCCAGCCACTTTTCCAATTTGGAGACAAGACCAGAGCTCCAGCCAGAGATCTGGACCACTGTGTTGTGCTCCAGGAGACGGAGAAAGGTAGAAAAGCAGCCATGGCTCAACCACCAAACACAAAAGATCCCAGCATCACTCAGGTTTCTTTTTTTGTTTTTGTTTTAATTACGAATATTCTCAAACCTACCAAAAGGTAGACATAGCATAATTAACACCCATGAATGTATATGTCCCTAGATTTCACAACTGCTAATATTTTACACCTTTCACTTCATCATATTTTTGCTGAAATATTTGGAAGCAAATTACAAATATCATGATCTGTCACACCTAAATTCCTCAGAATGAATTTCTTTAACAATAAGATCATATTCCTATGTTAATTACAATGTCACTAAGGTGCCTAACAAAAGTAATAATAAATCCTTAGAATCTGAGACAATCCGCAGTTTTGCAAACTCGGCTGGTGTCCCTTCTGTCTCTCCTGCCCCTCCGTGGAAGTCAACTGCCGCTCCAGTGGACAATACCTTCCACACGGATACTTCCGGCTCAGGCAACTGCATTTCTCTCCAAGACCAGGTTAGTGTGGCACGACCTCATTTTCCCCTCAATGGGGCGGGACCAAAGGGCCAGACAGTGAAACCCCAGAAGCAATCCTCAACCAAGGATAGGCAGGACCTGGTCCGTAGATACTCAAGCTTCCTCGCCCCTTTGAGGGACATGTCTGAGGGTGCTCTGTGCAGTCACAAAGGGAGTCCCCAAGCCACTGAACCCCCATGGCCCCCAGCAGGAACCCATGCACCAGCTCAATTTGCACTGGATTTCCTCCTTTCTCTGTTTCATTCTGCAGCCTTTACTGTGCTTCCCAGAATGACAGCCCATGTAAATATCTTGCATGCTGCTTCTTGTTTCAACATCCACTTTTGAGGACACCAAACTAAGTGATATTTAATTTTTTTTCCAATTATCTCAATCACTGTGTCAAAAGCAAAAGCCTCCAAAACATAAACCTCAAACAGTGTGTTTTGGGGGATCAGGGCTGATGAGAAGGCATCTCCAGTTCTGCCACTGGACTTGGGCCCAGTGTGAGTGGACATCTCTTAGTTTTGTCCACTCAGCTTCTTAGGCCCCTTCCTACAGGAGCCAGCCAGCCCTAACTCTTTGCTCATGGCTCTGGAGTGGGCAAGTGAGCCAGGCCTCTGCAGTGATCCCCAATCCCTTGGACATAGGCATTTGTTCAGAGATGGGTGCATGACCCCAGTGACTCAAGGAGAGTCAGCATCAGGATTTGGCTAAAACCACTGGGGAAGAGAGGTTGGCTTCCTGTTCTTGCTGATCAGGCAGGATATGAGCCTAGAACTGCTGGGGGCCATTTCTGTCACCATGCGGGGGCAGCCAGTCTGAGAATGAAGTCAACACAAGGTTGACTCTCACAAGGTTGATTCCTCACAAGCTGAGAAATCATGCTAATTATTCCATATGGTACCTAGGTCCAGTCGTGGGGTTCCTGGTACATGAGCTGGTAACTTCCCTTTTGGTGTAAGCCAGGCTAGGCTGGGTTTCTCTCACTCCCAGACAAAAAGTAAGTGCTAACTAGTACCAAGTCATAGAGTTCTCCCTTTGCTGGGAAACACTGATCCCCAAACTCATGGACTCTGGCTTTGTGGTGCTCTACGTTCACCAAGGTGATACAGAAGAGGGCCTCGACCAGATGCAGGACTTACAAGAAAACCAGGTCAAAGTCACCCCATCGTCATCTCTTGCATCCTTCCCGCCTGCTGTCTGCACTGCCTACAAGAGTCACCTGTGCCTACCACTGGGCTCTATAAGAAAGCAGTACCTTGACCATGGAGAGTGTTATAGTTATTATTTCAACAATCTTTTTTTTTTAAGATATTTATTTATTTACTTATTTGACAGACAGAGATCACAAGTAGGCAGAGAGGTAGACAGAGAGAGAGAGGAGGAAGCAGGCTCCCTGCTGAGCAGAGAGCCCAATGCAGGACTCGATCCCAGGACCCCGAGATCATGACCCGAGCGGAAGGAAGAGGCTTTAACCCACTGAGCCACCCAGGCGCCCCTACTTCAACAATCTTTAAACTCCATGTAGGCCCGTAACACATAGTACTTAATGCTACGCTGAGGCACACATTTGAGTCAAATGCAAAGGCGCTAAATGAAAAGTTAAATGAGCAAGCCATTTTCCTGATGAGTTAGCTTCGCCTACTGCCTAGCATTCTCCTCCTTTGAAGGTGAAATTTATACACTATGAGAGGCCAGCCACTTGGGGATTCACGGAAGCTTTATAACTGTCCCCTTAGAGGTGCCATGGGTTTCCTCAGGTAGGAATAATAGCTACTTCCAGTTGAACACCTACTTCTGTACTGGGCATTATACTAGGAGACCCACATGAACACCACATTTGTCTCCCCAAGACAATCCAGACGGAAAGATGATTGTTCTCATCTGAAAATTGTGGAAACCAGGCCCAGGGACTTAAGTGGCTTCCCAAGTTCACAAGGAGTTGGTATTCAAGTCTAAGTCTAGAAAACATAACAGTTTCCCCATAATACCTCTATCTTTTCCTTCCAGCTCTTGTAGGGGTTCCATAAATATTGTGAATAGAATTTAAACTTTCTGCACCTGACCCTCTGGCGAGTGAATTGGAAGCTAAGAACACAGGGATACTGTCCGTGTGCCCACAGAGAGCATATTTAAGAAACTAGGGCCTCCCAAACTGGCTGGGGCTCTTTTCAGTAAGTCTGGAGTAAGCACTGAGCCTCTCTAGGGTTTTAAGGAGGATGCTAGGTGATTCCTGTGATGAAGCACCCCTGACAGCTGTGCCCTGGGGACCCATCATGGATGGGTAATGGCCTTGACACTTGTCTTACTCAGGTGAAGCAGAGGGAGCAATGGTGCCCAGTTACTGCACAAAGCAAGTGTGAGAGGAAGCACATGAAGGTGGGGCCAGAAGAGATGAAGGAATTTTAGTCCTGCCCACAGCAGCAGAGTATTGTTAGAAAACAAAATCCAACTGAGCAATTTCAAATATCAAATTGGCTTTATTCAGTGATTCGGGAATCTGACAGTATCCCACCCCACCGAGCAAACAGAAGGGAGCTCCAGACAGCCGCACCAAAAGAAAAAAAAAAAAAAAGCGAGAGAAAGAAAGGAAAAAAAGGAAGACTTTTACAGGCAGAAGTGAGCAGGGAGAAGGAAAGAAGGATTACTTACTTTGGGGATGGAAGGATTCTATCAGGAGGATTACCTCAGTAGCACTCACCAAGAAATTACAGATGAACTGGTTTAAGATTACATTCCTGGGAGAGATTGAAACTGCAGGTAGTTTAGGTATCAAGTCTTGGTTTGCTGAAGTGGGGCTTAGCACAAGGGACTCCATTTTTTGGCCTGTTATTTCTTCTCTTCACAGTGTTTCTTCTTCCTCAAACTAAGCCATAATTTCAAAGTGTTTCTTAAAAGTGCCAAGACCGTGGCCAGGACTGTGGGTATGTGCTACTGAGCACTTCACACTATTTGGGGAAATAAAACATTCTCATCTTTTTCTCCTCTATCGCTTCTCTGCAACGTCTCTGCTACAAAGTTGATGACCATAGCCGCTAAGACATCGAGTCAAAGAGTAAAGCAGAGAGAGCCCAGGGATGCCTCAAATGTCCGCTGCCCTGGTCTGCCCAAGGAGCCACATGTACCCATGGGACTCTCCCAGAAACAGGGGGAGCCCCCTGTGGGACGGGTTAGAGAAGCCTTGACCTGCAGCCATCACCTGGACATGGGGAAAAGT
Organism: Mellivora capensis; assembly: GCA_004024625.1. Lineage (NCBI taxonomy): Eukaryota > Metazoa > Chordata > Mammalia > Carnivora > Mustelidae > Mellivora > Mellivora capensis. Next base: position 14,854 of record PISX010008527.1, read on the forward strand.
CTTCATGTCTGCAGGCTGGGAATCACGGCACTGTAGAAGGCAGTAAGCCTCTGTTTCTACATCTAAAAATGGGAATAATCATTGTATTTTCTCATAGTCTTCTTGTGATGCGTCCATGGATGTAAATAATGCATATAAAGTGCCTGGATTTAGCTAAAAATGTTCAGGAATATGCTATCAGTTGTTAGTATTCCCAGCTCATCCAAATGCAGATTCCACCTGCAAAGATCCAGCTTCTTTTTTTTTTAACCTGACTCAGAGCACATAATTAAATAGTGTCAGGGCTGTAAGAGCCTTTTAAAGATCCCCTATCCAGTCAAACCCCTTTATTCCACAGATGGAAAAAAAAAAAAAAGGGAAATGAGACCCAGAGAGGTTCAAACACTTAAGAAGGTCACACAGGAGTTAGTCTAGAACCAAGACAAGCCCCTGAGCACCTAGCTCACCCTTCCCCGCCGCATCACTGGCACACTTGGCACTTTCCCAGACTGTAGACAGGGTGAGTTCAACAGGAATTTCGGTGTATTAAAAAAAAAAAAAAAAAAAAAAAGATTGATTTTGATGTTTTGAGGCTTCATGAAACCAGCAATTTTAATCAATTTTTCAAAATTGCTAATTTCAACCATCCAAGGAACTTACACACAAACAGAAGGGCTGATTGAAATTTAAATGGTGGCTGGCTTGTTAGCTGCAGGCACCAGGCTGGGTGTTTTCATATGCAAGTCTGCAACTGTGTCCCGGCCAGGCAGCAAGAGGAAGCAATCTCCGCGAGACACTCGAAGGCATTAAGAATTCAGGCAGCCAAAATGAGAAGCAACAACACGAAATGATAAAACAAAGACCGATCATTATTAGCGCCAACATAATGTGTTCCCGTGTCCTCCGATCTCATTTAGAGCCAGGACCGTTTGTCTATTGAAACTGTAATTAGGCTGATAGGAACCAGAGGATTAAAGTAACTTTCTCCCCCGAATTGCAGGGATTTCAAATGAGCGAGATGGGTGGGGGGAGGGGGAAGAGATAAACCTGAGAAAGATTTTAATATTCTGGGCTGCAGCTCCCGGGACTGCACAGGCTGACAAACAATGGCTGGGTCCTGCCCGAGGCGGCCTGGGGAGGGCTGTTAACAGGGCTGCCTGCCCCACCTCGGGGAAGGCAAGTCCGCCCCCTCCCCACCCCAACCAAACCTGTGTCTTTGTCCTTGACGCCTCCCACTCTGTGACCACTTCTCCAGTCTGGCTCCGAAACTCCTTGCGGGTGGGTCCCCTCTCCCTGCAGCCTCTGCTGCTACAGGGGGCATCCCCCCACACACCTGCTCCATTACTACAACACTCCCCACCCCACCAGCCTGGCCTGGAAGCCTCAGGGGCTTGGGGGCTCCCCCCCACCGAGCCCTCCCTCTGTCTCTGGTGCCTTTAGTTCCATGCCAGGTTCCCACCTCAAGAGGGCTCCTCCTGGCCACCAGGGTGGCCCTTTCTCATTCCTTCTCTCTTTAAACCCATTCTGGAACCCACTTTCCCACCCACAGAATGAAGCCAAACCCTGGCAAAAAGGCATTGAAGGCCCTTCCCATCGCTTCACACGTTACTTCTCTGGCCCCTCCTATCCCAGGCTCTGGCCACACGGGGTCAGGGGTACAGGGTCGGGCGTCAGGGGGCAAATGGCCAGCGTAATAAGCGGCACACTTCACCCCTCTTCCTGGTGCACACCCTGTCCCAGCTTACTGCTCCTTTATTTGGCAAATTCTACTTGTTCTTCGATCTTCCCTTCTTTGAGAGGTCTTCACCCGAGTCCCATGAGAGTCCGGCACTCCCCCCGTTGTGTGCCCATAGGACCCTGTTCAGACTCCTGTGGCAAGCCTTGCTGCAAGCTGTGGCCCTCAGTGTCAGTGACTAGAGATGGCCCTCCACTGGACTTCACGCTCTGCAAGGGGAGGGACCAGACTAGGCTCATCCTCACATTGGTGGAAGCCCAAACTTGGCCAGAAATACGGAGTTAATGCATTTGAACACGATCAGCCCAGACCTGTTATTTGGGACCCCAGCAGCAGTCGGCCTGGAGACTTTCATTGTCCTTCGCTGTATCTACTTCTCCCAGCATTCTTGTCAGCCTGGAGGGGGTGCCCTGTTTGAAGGTATATGTGCGTGCGTGTGTTAGGGAGACCTGTGTGAGTTAGGGGCACCCGTGTGAGTGTATGTGTGTAGATGTGCACAGGTGTGTATACCTGGGGTGGGTGCATCTGAATTTCCCATAATCATTTACACAAAATGTAATATTGTCTCATCTAGTCCCTCATGTTCCAAGTCCTCAGATGCCTCACGAGTTGGTACAAAAGTGGCAAAAGAGCAAACCTCTGGCCAGGGTTCGCCAAGTGTTCCCTGAGGAACTGGAACATACCCGTCATGGTGCTAAGCGTTCAGTCTTCCCTTTCTGGCCTCAGTTTCCCCACCTGAGAAACACGGGAGAACCTCCACAGGCTAAGGGCCTATACAGCTCTGACACTTGGACAACGAATTCATGCCCCTTTAAGGTGTGACCACCACATTCCACTACATGGCCCAGCAGGGAGTCCAGGGGCCCGGTGGGGAATAAGCCCAGAACAGGGAACTCAGCCTTGAGAAGGGCCCACTGTGGCCCCTCTGAATGGCCCCCACTCAGAGGGGCTGGGCATTCAGGGACTGAGTGAGGAGGCTGAAGGTGCTCGGTCCCCCACTGAATGATTCGGAAAAAATGAAACTCAGGGAAGCAAAGGCTTGAACCAGTTCCCACCTGGGAAGATCCAGGCCAGCAACCGCCCCCCCCTGCCCCCGCCCCAGGCCCCAGGGCCCTCCTACCTGTCCTCTTTCTTTCCCTTTGCTGCAAAAAACAGCTCATCATCTGAGAGCTGTGGGGGACGGCAGAGAGCAGCTGAGAACTCCTGTCTCACTTTCCTCATCCTCTGCTTTAAAAGTGAATTTCTTTGCCCAGAGAGAAAGCATGTGCAAATGATGGGAGCTTTCTCTCTAGGCCTGGTGTGTACGAGGGTGAGCATGTGCACGTGAGGGGGGAATGGGGGGGGGCGGAAGACAAGTGGCGGTGGGTTGTGTACATGAAGGTAAGTGAAATCACGGGCACACGTGTGAGCGTGTGAGTCCCCGAGCAGATGGATGTGGGTATGGCTGCGAAAGCGGCATCAAGACCGTGTACTCACACGTGGGAGTGTGGCTATTGCGTGCGGGTGGGCGGGGTTTTCAGGGTGTTCCCGTGTAGGAGGATGTGTGTGCGGCATGTGTGACACACACATGTGCTGGAGGGGACCGAGGAGGATAGGAGGCCACAGAATGCACACCCTTCCTAAGATGAAAACCACATCGTCTGATCCCAGTGCCAAGTGTCGAAGGTTTTCCCCAAGACCGCTGCCAAAGTAAATCGTCTTTGTTTAGGCTAACTTGGGCTTCTCACATGACCTCAAAGACAGGCAGGCAGCATCAGATAATGTCACGTGCAGGGTCCCACTTTCTTCTGGCTGGGTTCATCTGATTCAGGGCACTGAGGAAATCACCAAATTTTTATTAGAGGCAGATTTGCTCGGAGTCAGGCCGACTCACAAGCCTTTCCTTCATCCACAAATAAGATGGATGGTGCCACTTCAGTGACTGGGGGGGGGGGGTGGTGGCTGTGATTGTGGCGAGAATGACACGGGACCGTCGAAGCGTGAACGCACAGTAGGTGCTCAGCTCATGTCAGCTGTGCGCCCTTCATCTGCCAGCCAAGGGGGCCATGCGTTGGCTGCCGGACGTTATTAGTGCCCTCTCCTCTGGTGCCAGTCCAGACAGGCTCCTTGTACATACCCTGTTAGCTACAAGTGCCCCAAAACACAACAGGAGCGTTTCCTGCGCGGTGTCCTCCACTAAATACCTCCGTGACAGCTTCTTGTCAGGAGCGGAGCTCCAAGGTTAACACATGGTAAGAATATGCACCTCACCTACCTCAACATGGAAGCAAGAGGGACTGTCACCCCACTAGGGCCTTTCCTAGACCTACAGCCCAGAAGTCTGGCTTCACAGATGCCCCCGGGAGATGTCAGCCCAGGACAAATCTAGTGATCACCTCACCGGCTCTGCTCACAGGTCAGGACACCCTCTACCACTCCCCCACCCAGCGACCATCCAGCCTCAGCTTACACATCCACCAACAGGCCACTCCCGGAGGAAGTCAGTTACCCTTCCAGGACTTTCTCTGAGCCAATCTCTGAATAGGACACTGGGAATACAATTGTGAAAGAGACAAAGCCATGGCCCCAAGGGCTTACGTGGAATGGGAAGTTCTAACTGATTTCTTGGTGAGGGCAAGGGTTGCCTATATACTTTCCCTTCCGGGATCCAGCCCCACTTCGTCCTCCAAACCAAGGAATAGCAATTATTAGACCCATGGCAAGCCACAGTCTGCAGCTTCCTGGCCCCATAAGGGCCTCTCCTTGCTGTGTCATAATTATGCCTTCTTTATATCAAATATCCAGGAGCTGGGGGGAGTTGGGTATCATACCTACATAATCACACTAGTGTTGGCTTCTTGTCTTCTGGGGAAAATGTAAAACCTCCTAGAAGGGCAGAGCTGGGAGGTTCCGGGTCGGACTCAGGCTGTCACTCAGGCTGACATTTGGTCATTTCATGGACGTGTAACTCAAGGCTCTGCGAGAGCACAGGATTGTTCCAAAATCATAAAGCTGTGGGGCTCCTCGTCCCAGCTTTGCATCTATCAGCATGCTACCGGGTCCTAGGGTTTGGCCAGTGAGGTCAGGCTGCACAGTAGCTAAGGTCCAGGGTGGCTTTCACCAAGCTTGCCACTGCTAGGAACATTCTCTTAAGTTGTTCCATTTATGAATTCCATGTCCCAGTTACCATCCCCTGAAATTCATCATTTAGACTAAAAAGGCTCATCTCTTGAATCTCCTATGCTTGGTGCCCAGTCCATGCTCAGAGCTGGCAGGAAGAGGGTAGGGGAGATAGAGGCAGGGGGTGGGGGGGACAAAGGAGATGTTCTATTAATGTTAAAGAATTCCACCTGCTGGAAGCAGAAAAAAAAAAACAACCCAGATCTCAGAGACTTAACAGGATAAACTCTGTCTCTTGCTCATACTACATGTCTAGTGCGAGGCAGTGGGAAGCTCTGATCCACACAGTCATGCAGGGAACCAGGCTGACAGAAAATCTGTCTTCTTGTAGCTGTGCCATCTGGACCACACAGCATCTGTGGTCGCTGCAGAAGGGGAAGAAAGAGATAGAGGAGGAAGCCTGCCAGCTCTTAACTGCCTCAGCCAGGCAGTGATACATGTCACTTCAGCTCACTGTTTAGAAGTAGTCCCGTGGCCCCACCTTCCAGCACGGAGGCTGGAAATGGAAGGGATAACGTGGATCTTTGGTGAGCCCTCCCTGTCTCTGTTGTCCACATTTTGGCCCCAGTACTTCAGGGGAGAGAAGAAAGGCCCACTGGGAAAGAGAAACCAGTCCATGGGTTTGTGTAGCACTGGAGGCCAGGGGAGGCAGGGGTCCAGGAGGAAGATAAATTTAATCAGGGAAGACTTCCTGTGGGAGGTTCACCTATAAAGAGGTATCATTCAACACCAAGGCAGGAACAGTCAGAATCTGATTCATTTCAGAAGGAAGATGGGGGACATGAAGGGAGGGAGTTTGGTCCAGTGCATGGGGCCAAAGAATGAGGCCCTTGGAAGACAGCCAGGTGCTGGGTTGGGGGGTGGGAAGTTAGTATGAAATAGGCATTTACGGAACATAAGCTTCCCGCGGAAGGATGAAAAGCAGGAGACATATTCAAGGGAATCCTGGAGAAAGAAGAGGAAAACAGGAAAGCTGGCACTGAGCGGGATCAGACAGAAGAAGCATCTTCAATGGGACCAGTCAGTCCTCAGGACAATCATGCAGCTAGTGATGGAAACAACTCTGAGCCCATAAAATCCTGACATTCATTCCACCCAACAGTTTCCAGAAAAGCTGCAGCATTCAACCCAACGGGAATGTCTGTTCAACAACGGCACTGAAATTGAGATGATTTGATTTGGGGAGGTAAAGTACATCTTGAAGTTAAATTCTTGGCTCTGCTTTTAAATCCGCTGGAGTGGGTTGGAGTAGCTGGCTCATCCTTAATGCAAGGAGCTGGGCACTCCCTCCCCTCCCTGCCACTCGAGGGTATAAGGACACCCAAGGTCTCCCTTATGATAGCACATTTCTCCCCAGCACAGGACAGACCGGGTCAGGCTTGGAGGCAGGGAAGGAAACTGCCTGGGGACCCAGACTCCAGAAAGTGGGAGGGAGCAGGCCCATTCCTTCTGCAGACAATTCTCTCTCACCTTGTGGGTGCCAATGACACTCTTATACCAGGACCTGGACTATGTCCTGAGCTCAGAGATGGGAAAGTGGGATGAGGAGACATGAACTCGTCACCAGGGATGACCTGGGGGTGTTTGCCTGGACGGTACACGGGCAGGTTTCCAGTGGTCTGACAGGCTGATCAACATCATATGCTGGGCTCTATGGGGTAAGGTTCCCATTGACAGTGGGTTTGTGGGATTTACAGACAGGCCCGATTTTTCTTTTTCTTTTTTTTTTTTCTTTTCTTCTTTTTTAAAGATTTTATTTATTTGACAGACAGAGATCACAAGTAGGCAGAGAGGCAGGCAGAGAGAGAGGAGGAAGCAGGCTCCCTGCTGAGCAGAGAGCCCAATGAGGGACTTGATCCCAGGACCCTGAGATCATGACGTGAGCTGAAGGCAGAGGCTTAACCCACTGAGCCACCCAGGCACCCAGGCCCAATTTTTCTAACAGTCAAACTTACTCACCAATGAAATGGGCCACCTTAGGGTAGGTCTGGCATCCCCATCACTGGAAAGCAGGCCAGACAACCACTAGTTTCTCAGCTGGTATAAAGAGGGGTCAGAAAAGGCCCAGCAATTTGGACATATAAAGTACTTATGTATGATCCTGGTCACCAGATAAGTCTGCGCGTTGTCATAGGGCAATGACCCTGTCTCAGTGTACCTAGGACAAAACCCCTCGGTCCCAACTGCCCACCCTACTTTGTGAGCCCCATCAGCGACAACCTCAAAACTCCTGTCTAACCCTTTAGGACCCTGTAATTAAATGGTTCAGGGTTGTGACATGTCATGTGTCACCATCACTGTCATTTGTTACGAATACTATGGTTTAAAAAAAAAAAAGATCAAAGTTTGAAAAGATTTTCTTTAAATCAAAGTGGATTCAGGATTGTTCACGTACAAACACCATTCTGACCCACGGACATTCTAACGCACTTTCCCCTGAGGGCTGCAAAGCCCTGATAGACCATGCCGGGGCCCCACTCTTTCCAGAAGCTGAACGGAGCAAGCAATCCTGAGGAGGCCCCTGTGAATTACTGCAGTGTTACTACCTGGAGATAAGGAGACGAGCACCACCTGTAAAGGGTTCTTGCCCAGACGCTTGAACTTGAATCTGGTGAAGCCTTCCGGTCGAGCCCTCAGTCTAGGAGTTACCAAGGGGAGTGGAGCCAGCCCAACACCCCCACAAGAATGAAGTCAACCAAATCCAGGACATGGGACAGTCTATGGGACAACTGACCCTTATTCTTCATGGAGTCAAAACCATGAGAAATAAGTGGGGGGTGGGGGGCAGAACCCTTTCTATTTAGAGCCACCAAATTCAAATAGAGAGCGGAGCTTGGATGTGATTCAAACAAAGTCACATTTTTTTGCAGGTCACCAGGAACATGTGAAAGAAGCGTGAGCCTCAGAGCCGTGTGCTCCGTGCTCCCTGCATCAGGAATTTCCCAGTCTGGCTGGTGGGAAAAGCCACTATGGCCATCATGTGAAGTCCACGCTCCAGTCCCTCAACCTTTGGTGGGTGTAGGGGAGATGGGGGTGTGTGTCAATTCTCCCTGGCCTCAGGTCATTTCCTTGCTTGTGTGTGGCCTGCAGGGGACCCTCCGCAGCTCTCTGGGGTCCCCTCTCTGTATCTCATCTCTCCAGCGCTGCAGCGGACGAGATCTCCTGCGCTCTCGGCCCCCGACTCCTTGAACCCGGTGGTCCACAGGGCTCCCTGGCTTGCCTCCCATCTCCCCCTCCCCAAGCTGCAGCCCAGCATGGAGCCAGGGCAACCACAGGACGCTGTTTATTCCCCATCACAGCACTTGGCTTTCAGCTGACCATGCTCTTGCAACTGCGGTTCCGTGTATTCTGGTTCTTTGTGTGTTGCTGACGTAGAGTCTCTGGCAGGAGGGCAAAGCCCATGCCCGTTACTCCCTGCTGGCCAGAATGGACGTCCTCCCAACAGTTTCAACAGGTGGACAGAGCAGGAATGGGTGTGCCCACTTCACAGAGGGGTCCCCTGACGCCCTGAGAAGTGGACCAGCCCACCAGGCGCAGCTCCCTATGGCTCCCATTCCAGGGCACTCTCTGTGTGCTTCTCGGGGAGGCTTTCCTGGCAGGCAGGCATCATGCTCTGCTAGGGTGTGCCAGCCAAGCTGGGGCCTGCCCTGCTGGGAGGAGGCCCTTTCTCGCACTTTCCGTTAGGTCTCAGGAGCTGGCACCAGCCTGTGCTAGTTGTGAGTTTCCGTCAGCATTTTTTCCCCCTGTTATCAACACTAAATAAAATAAACATTTGTCTGACTTGAGGTTTTTGGCTTTCACGGACTGTTTCCCATCTGTCTCTTCTCTTCCTTCTCTCTGCCCCACTCACCAACTATCATTCTCACCTCCTGCCCCCCCGATGCCGCAACGCCATTCCCTCTCACCACCCACCCCCCCGACACACACACACACACACACACACACACACGCGCGCGCGCGCGCTGGACTGTGTTCTTTGTTCCAGGAAGCACCGGTAGTCTCTTTCCTTTCTTCTCTTGTTTGCCTTCTGTTGGTCCTTTGCTCCCACATCATAGCTGTTTTCTGAGCCCTCTTCCATTCTGGCAGGGAGCAACAGAATTCTAACTCCAACTCTGCTTAGAGTCTGCTTAGAGTCGCAAAACCCTCTAAGCTTTTATTCTCCCTGCGCTGTAAATCCCCGGCAGCCACTGAGCACGTGGGACACATACACACACACACACACACACACACACACACACATATATAGTGGTAATATGTGGTAAAATACACATTATTATAAGTCCATACAGAAAAGAAAACATATAGATGCAGATGCTGGTAAGAATTTCATGAGCCATATAGGCATGTATGCAAAAAATATCATTTTCATTATTTTCCTACAAGTGAACTTCATTTTTGTCTTGAGTCCCATTCTCCTCGACAGGAGGAATGTTAATTCAGTCAAGTTCCGGTAAATTCAATCACTTCAAGGTCTCTCCTCAATAAATGCAGATTTCAATGCAAGCCAGCTCAGAACTGTCCCCCTACATGTCATCGTTCCTAAAAGCTGGTCTAAGCTGTGCCAGGGACTGCGGTGGGGGCTTTGGGCAGCAGTAAAAGGAAGGCACCTGGGCAGCGGTCATCCACGGGGCCATCTGTGTCCCCCTCTGGCCCAGGCTGCTCAATCCCTCATCCTTTCACAAGGCCCCTTCATGGGCTGCTGTCTCCCTGTGTCACCTCTCAAGTAAGACACTCCTTGCTCAAGGGGAACAGTGTCACCCTAGGCTGTCACCACGTTGCTAAGGTGCACAGAAAGAAGGAAATAGCCTGCTCACTCCTTTACAAGGCCAACTCACCATGTACCATTACCTACCTACCTGCTATGTAACTCCCTCCATCCCTAACTGCTCACTAATTACAATAAAAAAGCCCTGTCCAGTGCTCAGGGGCAGGAACTGCTCTAGGCACCTCTTGCTTAAGAACTCATTTCACCCCCACAACCACCCCATCAAATAAATGTGGTTATTACCCCTTCGTTATTGAAAAGAAAACTGAGTCCCGGAGAGTTTAGGCCTCTCACCCCAAATCACACAGCTGGAAAGACATAGAACCAAGACTCCTTGCTCCCCTCAAATAGCAGGATCCAGAACTCACACTTTAATCACCCACATGCCACTGTCTCCGGGTCCCTCCTGTGCCCGAGTGTGCACACACCACCTTTCAGATCCTGCTTTCTCACTTAAGATTATGGCACAGGAGCAACTGTTCTCAAATTAGGCCCATGGGAAAGGTCGGAGTCCCAGAGATTCACTCATTTCCCCCTTGCTTGACCCACCCGCTTGGAGCACCCACGTTCTCTAGGGGGTAGGCCAGGTGCGAGTGTACAGAACAGCACCAGGCAGGGTCCCCGCCTGTCCAGGCAGTATTCAAACCCCTGGCAAGGGAGCCTGATGTGGAGACAAATGCAGTTTCCCCTGGTGAGTGGGGTGGGGGATCCCTGCACCTTGCTCACGGGGATGGGGTGGAGCTGGGGTTGGAGAGCGCGGGTATGTGCTCAGCATGGCCAGGCTGCAAAGGCCAAAGCCCACATGGGGCATCAGATTCATGTCAGCTATTAGCAGTATTTCCAAATGTCACCACCCCCTGACCCAGAGCAAAGGAGAAGGACCATGCCTTCTGAGCCACCCAGGTGTCTGTGGGATGGAGCTGCTCCTGCAGTGACTGAGCCACAGAAAGGCAAGGTCAAAGTCAGAGGCCCTGGGTGGGAGAAGCTAGGCTCCACCCTGCTGCTCCTGAGGCTGGAACTGCCTGCCTGCGTTCCCACCTAGCTCTGTTCTGTACAGTTGGTGACCCCGGCAAGTTCCTGACTTTGCTGAGGGTCAGTTATCTCCATCAACTAAGAGTTGCGGCCCGCGCCGTGCAAGGATGTGGCTTTCCATCCCATGAGACTGCACTTACAGAGCACTGGACAGGCAGGTGGCCTTGGCTCGTGGGCACTCCCTCCTGCATGAAATGGGGAATGCATATGGGAGTGCTTCCTAAAAGCTGAAGGCCCCCGGCAGATTCCCTCCCTTAAAGGCAGTTAGTTGGGCATGGGTAGAGAGGCGCTCCAGGCCCGCCCCCCCATGCTGGTCCCAGCGTGCATTTGGAGCGCTATTATGCACCCGTTTTATAGCCTGGGAGCAGCAGACAGAGGCCGGTTGCTGGGTTTCTTCCAGCCCCAGTGAGGTCGGTCTTCCTGCTGCTGCTGAGAAACGCTCAGCACAGAATGCCTGGAGTCCCGCCAGCCACCGAGGCGCAGCCTGCTTGGCACCAGCTCCTGGGAAAGAAAGCTGCAGAGCACAGCCTATTCCCAGAAACCGGAGACTGGGTCTTCCGATAGGGCCAGTCTGCTCTCCCCGGCCTGCAGGCCTGAGAGGGGCACGCGGGCATGGGGAAAGGAAGCCTGTGGGAGGCACATCCCAGGCTGACAGAGGCCCTCTCGGAGCCCCCCAGCTGAGCACTCCCGCCCTCCGGGAGCCTCAAGCCCAGCTCCCCACCTGCCCCCACACCCAAGCAGCAGGCAGGCTGTACAGGGCTCTGGTCCTGGGGCACTGGCCGAGGTGGACCCAGGCATGGGGGCTTCGCGGTAGGGGAGAAAGCTGCCCTGTCCATCTGCAGCGGCCCGTCCCATGCCCAAGTCTTTCTTCATTCTCAAGGAGAGCTGGATAGAGATCCTTGTCCTTGTTCGACACCTAAAGAAATGGAGGCTCAGAGGGCGGAGGCGATTTGTCCAAGATCACAGTCATAGATGGGACGGCAGCCCAGCCCCTAGGACACCCCTCACTGCCCTTCCCTTTCTCCTGCCCTCAGGTCACACCAGTTGTCTCCAACAAGAGATGAGGCTACACCCAGAGCTTTACTCATTAGCCCGAAGTGGCACAGAGTGGCATGAGCACTTAATGGGGACCCTCGGAGAACCTGATCCTATCACGGAGCAGCTCCGTGCCCCTGGGCAAGTTTATTATCCCCTCTGGTCTGTCTCCTCATCTGTTATATGGGAACGGTACACCTGAGATGGGCCGCAAAGACTAGGCTATGGCCGAGGAGGACAGAGTCCGGGTACAGTCCTGGCCCAAGGAACGTGCTTGTGCTCCGCATTTTGAAACAGAGGCAGGACCAGCCCAGCCAGAGCCAGTGGGCATCCAAGCCCTGAGGACAAAGGCAAAGCCCTCCAGTTCCTCAGCAGGAGATGGTGAGCCTGGCCACCCACGTTCTGCTGCATCAGTTTTGTCATCTGTAAGTGGGCACAGTAATACTCAAAAGGTCATATTATGATGAAACAGTATGTATAAAACACCCTCAGACGGGTGGCTCTCAGCATAAATATTGCCCCATTTGAGACAGCTGAGTAAGCCCTGTTTGACTTCTTGAGGCCGTGAATAGAGCAAACTGCTTGTGGCACTGAGTTTAATTTTTTTTTAATTTTTTAAGATTTTCTTTTAATTCCAGTTAGTTAGCAGAGTGTGATATTAGTTTCAGGTGTACGATCCAGTGACTCAACAATTCCATACATTCACGACAAATACTGAGTTTAATATTTAAAAGGCTGTCCTAGGCTGAGCGGTCCCAGCCAGGTAAGGCAGGTAGATAAACGCGCTCACCTTCAATTTCCTCAGGCTACAAAACTGAAGACTGAGGCCCACACCTTGAGGGGTGCCTAAGCAAGCCCCAAACTAGGGATCCCTTCTCTCAGGTGAGAGGAATCGACCCCAGGGTGCACCGACTTCATACAGACTGAGAGAGGGGCCCAGGGGTGCCCTGGCCTCAGGCACACGGGGAGAAGGGCTCCACGGTGTACTAGCCTCATGCTCACAGGGAAGGGGATCCAGGGGTGCACCGACCTCACGCACACGGGGAGAGGGGACCCAGGATGCACTGGCCTCATGCACAGAGGGGGAAGGGTCCAGGAGTGAGATGACCTTAGGCAGGCCGGAGAACAAGGGATTCACAAAGACTGCTTGCAAGGGAGAGGAGCTCTTCAGGGCAGAGAGCCACCAAGTCCCCAAGCGCACAGGCAGCCCCATCCAAAGCCCCTCCCCCACCCCCTGTAGCTCTAGCCCATCTGGCAACCATCTAAATGGGGCAGGAATGTTTACAGGCTGCCGGCCCTGGCCCGGAAGCCTGAGACTCCCCTGCCTCCCCGAGGCATCCGGCGGCCAGGTGGGACGGATCCGTGGCGGCAAGATGCTGTGAGAAGACCCAGCTGGGCCTGGGCCCTCCCTCCTCTCCTTAGGTGGAAATCAGGTCTGTTCTTGCTCCCACCGGCTCTGGTATTTTGATCCTGTGAGAGGTCTGGGGGGAGGGGAGCAGCAGAGAGTGGGCGGGGACGCGGAGAACCTGGGGGAGTGGGCGGGGCTAGACAGCTCATTGGCCTCCTGGGACGTCAGTCATCACGGCTCTGCAAAGCGGTGGAATGGAGCCTGGGGGAAAAGGCCACCTAAGAGGCTTTGCGGGGAATGAGGCGGGGCCTGGGAGCGGTCGGGAAGAGCAGAAGGGGTGGAAACGCGCTTTGGGGAGAGGGTGTTGCCCCTCAGTGCTCCCAGCTGCTGGAGGGCATCTGGACCCAGTTCCCCGGCCCGCCTGAGATGAAACACTGGCGCAGAAGGTTTCCCTTGGTCAGGGACCCAGCAGGGACAGCCCAGGCTGTGAGATAAGCCACGACGGGCAGCTGTCCTGGTGCTTGGGCTAGCCACCCAGCAGTCCGACTTCGCCGCCATCCTCACTTACCTGCTGCCGCCAAGCCTTCATCAAACCCTCCGGAGTGTTCCTCCTCTCTTTCGAATCCATCTACTTGTCCTGGCGCTGCTGCCAACACCCCCCACCCCCACATGTACCACCTCCAAACTGGGTTCTGTCCTCACCTTCCCAACCGGCTTTCCAGCTTCTCTCAACAACGCCCCCATAACCCATCCATCACTCCCCTCTTCCACCCTCGGTAGTGCTCCACTGCTTGGCCCTAAGGACAGGGTCTCCATTTGTTTTGCTCACCCCTGGGTCCTCCAAGACTTAACACACTGTCCAGTATAGTATGTGCTCAATAAAAACCTGCTGACTGAAAGGAAGGGAGGAGGAAATGGAAAGAAGGGAGAGCAGCAAGGCCTCCCTGCCCAAGAGAAGTTAGACAAGCTAAGGAGCAGAGTCAAGGAAACCTGGGGAAGTTGGAGCGACACCAGGACAGCCAGAATATTCTCTTTCCCTCATTTTCGCCCAAGTGGTTCAGACCATGTGGCTTTGTCAGACGGGGCTTGTCCCCTCCCAGAGACTGTGAACCAAGCAACTATACGAGGTTCCTGAGGTTACCTTGTCTCCTCTCCTTCGTGGCAGCCTTCTTCAGAGCCCACTGGTGTGGTCAGTTCTCCTGCCCAGCCATGTCCCATGACAGCATGTCCACCCCCACCAGGACAGCCCATGTTGAGTAGCCTCTGCCTCCCAGGACTTGGGACAGTTCCCAAGAGGATTCTGAAGAGCACTGGGCAAAGCCCTGAGACACAGTCAAGCTGACCCCGGCACCCTCAGGGTGGAAGTGAGCTTTCCTTCCCCCGGCAACCTCAATCACTGCTCTGCCAACAATCAGTGCCCCTTCCCCCGATCCCCAGGCTGTCTGCTCTGGCCCCATACCAATTGCTTAATGCTGCTCCTTCCATTTGAAGCCCAGCACTAAACACAGCCTGCCCTGGAGCCCTGGAGGGAAGCTGGCCAAATGGGGGGGAGGGAGGAGTGACGAAAACGAGTATGCCCATATCTGTGCCAGGGATGGACGCCATGGACTGGAGATTTAGGCATTCTCTGGAGCTGCCACGAGGCCTGGGGAAGCCCGCCCTCAGGCAGGGCATGGGGCTTGTCCTGTGCCAGTACTGAGGCTCAATCTTCTGTGTTGAACCCCACCATCTAGGTCCATCTGGAAAAAATGGAGAAGAGCCTGGGCTACAACTCTACTCTGGTCCCCCTCTTCTCTTCCACCTTGGCAGGCAGTCCTGCCACCCCACACTCTCTCCCAAAGAAACAGACTCCATGGGAGATGCTGGACCTCACTCCAACTGGGGTGAGCAGTTAGTAACAACTCAGTGCATCATCTTTCCAGAGGGATTAGCACTGTCAGGCTCCAGGATTTAAGCCAAAGCAGCAGAGCAGTGATGAGGGGATTTGAAGCGCTGGCCAGCAGACTGGGACTGAACAGAGGGCCTGGGACCCCTCCCAGCTGCTCTGAGCCCATTGTGACATTATGAACATTAGAGATGCAGACCTGGGCTTTGTCGGCTTTGCCACTAGCTTGCTGTGCACACTCATCACTGCACCTTTCTGACCCAGTTTCCTCATTTGTACAAGAGGGATAATCCTTCCAATCTCATCAAATCGTAGGGAAGGGCAAATGAAACAATGCAGGTGAGCCGCCTGGCACGGGGTAGGCCCTCCGCCACCACTTCTTTCCTTCTTGCACAGAGCGAGCATTTGGCCATTTTCCCAGTGGATTGGACAGAGAATGGACCTGAGCAAGACAAGGGTAAAGGCTTTACACCTGTGCACTTGAACCTCGGTTATTTCCTGCAGCCTAACGTGACTAGACTATGGAACTGTCCAAAGCCTCCTTCCACCTTTTGCCCCAGGACAGCCTGCAAATCAGAGAGAGCATTGCAGAGGCTAGAGGGGCTTGGGAGACTCAGAGCTTCCCACCTCCCAGTCCCCTGCTCTACCTCCTGAGGAATCACAAGTCAAGGCCCTTTGGAGTCGCTCTAGGAGACAGGTCTCTCAGCAGTTTTATCCTCCATTATTCGATCGACTGCCACCCCAAACCGCAGGGGCTTAAACATTTATCATCATCTCTCCTGCTTCTGTGGATTGTCTGGGCTCAGCTGGGCAGTGTGCACTCCTGGTCCCAGAGAGGACTGCCATCAGCTGTCCTTGGGGGCTGGAGTCATCTGAAGCTTTGGCTGCTCTGGATGGCCCAGATGGTTCCTTCACATGGCTGGGCTGTCCACCAAAATCCCTACATGTGGCCACTCTGTGTGGCATGGCCATCTCATAGCAGGCGACTGGCTTCCCAGGGGTAGCATCCCCAGAGAGAATTCCAGGAGAGGCAGGCAGAAGCCGCAGGCTTCCTATGGCCTTATCTCAGAAGTCTTGGACCATCACTTCTGCCACATTCCATGGGTCAAGCAAGACCAAGCCCAGCTGAGATTCAAAGCAAGGGGGACAGGAGTCCACCACCTGTTGTGGGATGGGCGAGCTCAAAATGTTGAAGAGCATGTGGCATAGAGATAGTGAGATGGGCCTCTCTGGAAATAGTCTTTCATGCCTACCTACCTGTTCTTCCCAAGCAAAGGGACTTGTGCTAAAGGGGAAGAGAAATGAGCACTGTCCCAGGAGTCAGATGGACCCAGGCCCTACTTGTCCACTCTGAGGCCAGCTGGCTGTCACCCATACTGGCAAGGCAGCAGGTCAGTCCCATCTGGCTTCAAGGGTCTCCTCCTCTGCTTGAGGGGTGGGTCTAAAGATTAAATGAGATCACCTGCATCTTTCTAATTTAACAGGTGTTCGCAAGCACCTTGTTTATTCATTCATTCAACAGCTATTCGCAAAGGGTCTATTTGTACCACCCAGAGAGGATTCTGACATGGCCAGGGCACCCAGGGTGCCACAGAAGATACACAATTATTACAAAACCCTGCTCAGCACAGGAGACCCCAGGGTGGGCAGAATATGGACAAGAAAGAGGCTGCCTTTGATTAGAGAAGGAGACATGAGGGAGGGCTTCCACTTTCAAACCCAGACCTGGCCCTCCTCTTGAAGGACCCACACGGGTCTCCAGGGAGGTAAGGAAGGGAGAGGAAGGGCCTCCCGGATGAATCAGGGCATGAAAAGTGTGGCAGGTTTAGCAAACAGCAGGCCACCTAGATGCAGGAAAGAGTGGCCTGAGGAATGGGAAAGGTCACAGGGGGAGAGGATGGGAAGGAAGGGGTGTGCTGACCACAGAAAAGTTTAGACTTTAAACTATGGGGGAATCTTTGAGTGACTTTACTATAATCAGACCTATCTCCTAGAAAGATCAAAAAGCTGTGTAGTGGAGAACAGAGTTGAAGAGGGTAACATAAGGGACAGAGCAATGTTATTAATGATTCAGTTATTTATTTACTGGATTCCAGGCCCTGTTCCAAGCTCTTTACACCAATGAACCTACGAAACCATATGACAACTGCATAAGCTAGGTACTAGTATTATCCCCATCTTACAGATGAGAACACTGAGGCACAGAGAAAGTTTCCTGCCCAAAGTCACCAAGCAAGGAAGTGGCAGAGCTAATAACAGCCATACTGGCTGGCTCGAGGGTCTGCCCATTTCACCTCGGGCTTGAGCTGCTAGGCTGTAACCCAGGTGAGAGACACGAGAGGCGAGGTGTTTCCTGCTCACCACTGGGTCAGGGGCTGGCCCAGAGCCTGGCAGGGAACAGGCACTCAGTGACGGCATACAAGCACATGAATGAGTGAACGGAGAGGACCTGAGAACCCGTGCTGAATCTCCGCATCTCGAGGACTGTTAACCTTCCTTTCTGCTCCTCTGGGAGGCTGCACCCACCACCGACCCAGCCTGGGTCTCTGAGTGCCTGGGACTCTGATTGAGAGTTAAGTTGCTGAGCCTGCCTGCAGACTGACAAGCCAGGCTCCTCAGAGGCCCGTGCAGTCGTGCATTGCATTCGGAGGCAGGCTCATTTTGCATTTCCTGCTGCAGCATTCACGGACCCCAGAGCCAGGCTGCGCCTCTCCCACTGTGCACCCCAGGTCCATGGCTGCCCATCCACCTCTGTCCCCTCCCATCCCCTTTGAAAGTGCCAAGTAAAGCACCTCAAGGATGTCAGTCTTGGGACTCAGAACAAGAGTCCCCTGCGGGAAGGCTGTCGGCAGCCATGCTGCCACACACCCTGAGGACCTGCTGAGAATTTCCTGAAGGGCCCGTACCAGGACAGGCAAAACAAGAGGCTCACTGGGGACAAGCAGCACTTCATGAACAGCGCACATCCCAGGTCCAGAGGCGGGCTCTCGACTGCACAGGGAATTGGAGGCGCAACTTGTCATCTCATTAAATCCTCAGTGGCTTTCCCACCTGCCAGGGCTCCAGCAACAGCCTAGCTCTCTCTGGCTCCAGCCTTCCTGGGCTCCTTTCGCAACAAGTGCCTGCCAGGCATGCATGAGGCACCGGCTTTCCATCATGGGCACAGAGTTTTTGCACAGTGCCTCCACCCCTGAAATCTAACCCTCCCCACAAGCCAGGGTGCGAGAGAGATAACTGGCCCCATGCAACATGTGGGGGAGCCCAGGAGCTGAAGTGACTAGGCTCAGTGAAGATGCCACTGAGGGTCAGGCTTCCGGCATGGAAGGAGGACACGCTGCAGAGAAGGACCCCAGCGAGGGAAGAGGCACGGATGGCACTTGTGGTGTTGGTGAGCACTGATCGCCAGTGCAGGTCAATGCTACCCGCCGTTCTGAGGCCAACGGGCTAGAGGAGTGATGGAGGCAGGGAGGGGCTGACTTCTTCATCTTCAGCCAGTTACCTGGACTAGTGACCAGACCCTCACAAAACATGGCCCGGCAGAAGGTCTATTCAAAAGCCCAGGATTTATTCCTTCAGTCCTGGGGGTAACTTACTGCAGGGGCCACTCATACATTACTTCTTTGAAGCGTGTTCTGTGTCCACAAACAAAGAAAGTCTAGAGAGAAGGCAGCTCTGGGTTTGACAGCTGAGCTCATGGAGCACAGCCGATGACATCAGCTAGGCAGTGATGAAAGGCAGCGAGCTGTCCTAACACCATTTTACTTCATCCCTGCCAAACTTCTGGACCGGAAGCATCTTAGCTCAGAGCAGCCGAAGGTGAAGTCGATTCAGGGAGGAGGTACCCCTCTCCCATTGAGGGTCCTCTCCTGGGGTTTGGTGCTGCAAGTCATCCCCAAGGATATGTATCACAAGGCCAACATACTTGGAGCTACTTTTGTACCAAGACAACCATTGTACAAATGACAGCATCAAGCCCTACGGAAGGGGGGCGACTTGCACAAGATCACCCAGCAAGTCAGCATTAGAGCCAAGCTCAATCCGAGGGTCCCCAAGCCTTGATTTCCTCTCTGAGCTAAAACTGATGCTGCCCTCTGGATCAGCTGTGAGAGAACCAGAAAGAAAGTCAGCCTGTTCCTGGACTGGCTCCCTCCCCACCATTGTCTTGCTCTATGACACACCCCAATTTTCCTAGTCTGGGCAAGTCCCTACAGTGACACCTTCTTCCTGCTGCTGCTCCCATCTGCCTAGCCTTCCCCTAGAGTCTCTGCTCCTGCCTGTTCTCCCTGCAAGACTTTGCTCAGCTCCTTGACTTTCAAGGCCTCTTCCCTGACCCTCCAGCTCTCCATAACGGCTGTACTCCTTCTCTTGGAGTCCTCCAGTGACTTTGCATCCCACTCAGGATAGAAGCCGTGGTTCTTTACGTGGCTCACCTGCCCCTGGCCTGGCCTCTTCCTAACTCTTCAGTTTCCACCATGCTCAGTTCCCTTTTGCACCAGCCACACTGGCCTCCCTGTAGTTTCTCAGCCCTTGGAACATGTTCCTGCTCAGGGTCTTGCACCTGGCATCCTCTTTCTACAGCTCCCAGCTCACTCACCCCATACATCCTCCTATCTCCAGGTCATCTCCTTAGAGGTCCCTACCACTCCATTAAATCTGCCTTTGTGCCACTCAACTCTCGATCCTAGGGCTAACTCATTAACTTTCTTTTTTTTTTTTTTTTTTAAAGATTTTATTTATTTATTTGACAGAGATTACAAGTAGGCAAGAGAGGCAGGCAGGGAGAGAGAGGAGGAAGCAGGCTCTCCGAGGAGCAGAGAGCCCGACATGGGGCTTGATCCCAGGACCCTGGGATCATGACCTGAGCCGAAAGCAGAGGCTTTAACCCACTGAGCCACCCAGGCGCCCCTAACTCATTAACTTTCAACACACTTTCTTTCAAAGGGATTGCCTGAAATGATATTAAGTATTTAGTTAGCTAATTATTTTATTGTATGACTCCCCCATGAGCACAGAAGCTCAGATAGCTGGCCATGCCCACTGCCGTGCCCCTCACCACCAGAACACTGTCTAGTCCATGGGGCCCTCGACTAATAAGTCAACAAATTAATAAATAAATAAACTGTTGTAAAAAAACAACATCTCAGAATTAGAAGGAACTAGGATTCCCCTAGTGTGTACAAGGTGACATTTTCAGGAAGTCTTTGTCTATATGAACAATATGAGTCACGCAAAATCAGTGCATCAGCACTGTTCTAATGTCTCAATCTCATGTGATCCCACAAAAGAAAAACCATGTAATGATGATCTGAATATGAAACTAAGAAAACAATTCTATTTATAATAGTGTAAAAAAATACTTAGGAATATATTTAACAAAAGAAGTATATGACTTATACTCTGAAAACTACAAAACATTGTTGAAGGAAATTAAAGCTCTAAATAGATGGAAAGACGTCATATGTCAATGAATTGGAAGACTTAATACTGTTAAGGTGGAAACACTCCCCAAACTGATTTACAGATTCAATGCAATTCCCATCAAAATCCCACCTGGCTTCTTTGCAGAAATGGGTAAGCTGATCCTAAAATTCATATGGAAATTCAAGGGACCCAGAGTGGAACAAATTTGGAGGATACACACTTCCTGATTTCAAACTTCCTTCAAAATTATAGTAATCAAGACAGTATGGTACTGGTATAAGGATAAACACATAAATTAGTGGAATAGAACTGAAAATCCAGAGATAAACCCTCATGTTTACAGTCAGTTCATTTTCAACAAGGGTGCCAAAACAATTCAATGAAGAAAGAATAGTCTTTTCAACAAAATAGTGCTGGAACAATATGTGGAAGAATGAAACTGGATCCCTACCTCACACCATATATAAAAATTAACTAAAAGCAAAGTAAAATTCCAAATGTAGAACTAAGACTACAATATTGTTATAAGAAATGTAGGAATAATTTTTTTCTGATCTTGGATTGTAGACAGGTTTCTTAGCTATGACCTCAAAAACACAAGCAACAACAGAAAAAAAAAACAGAAAAATTGAACTTCATCAAAATTAAAAACTTTTCTGTTTTAAAGGACACCATCAAGAAAGGGAAAAGACAACCCATAGAATAGGAGGAAATATTTGCAAATCATATATGTCATAAGAGTTGTATCTAGAATACATAAGAAACCCTTGTAACTTAATATTAGAGTAAAAAGCCAATTAATGAGACAATGTCCAAGCTTTACCAGAAAGAATACTAGGTCCATTCATAGTGCCTGCTAGGGACAGGGAGTGCCAGGACCTGAGCCACACATTTACCAGCTATGATCCAGTCTACCCCCTCCTGGAAGAGGCAGGATAAACCAAGCCACTGAAGAGAATGGAATTGCCTGGTACCTAGAGACCAAGGTGGATCAAGTCCTGGTCTCTGAAGCAACCTAGCCTTCTGGCGGCCTCAAAGCTCATCACACCCCCACTCTTGTTGATGTCATGGCCATGTACATTATCACCAATGCCTGAGCCAAAATCAGAACCCAGGTATCTGGATCAAGAGTATATGCTATTGGGTCTCCTGGGTGGCTCAGTTTGGTAAGTATCTGCCTTTGGCTCAGGTCCTGGTCTTCAGGTCCTGGGATCAAGCCTCACATCGGGCTCCTTGCTCAGCAGGGAATCTGTTTCTCTCTCTCTTTCTCTCTCTCCCTCTCTCCCTCTGCCCCTCCCCACCATACTTTCTCTCTGTCTCTCTCTCAAATAAATAAAAAATCTTAAAAAAATTTTTTAAAGTACATGCTCTTAACTACCATACCACATTTCAGACAGTGCTAAGGCCTTCACCTGATATGTGTCAGACCCTTCCTCAAACCTTTTCTCATCAAAGTCCACACCTGCCTTGGGAAAGAAGTACTGATTCCCCATTTTACAGATGGCGACACCAAGGCTCCAAGAGGCTGAGTACTTGCTCCAGTCAGGGGCAAGGATCCACAGCCAGGATTCTCCACCAGGTCCATCTGACTCCAGTGCTCTCCCCACAGTCCCCAGCCAGCTCTAATAAAGAACAGCTCCTCCTTCCTTCAGATAGTCCCAGCCAACACAAACCAACAAAATCATGTCTGAAGGAATGAAAACCCTGAAGTTCCTCAAGATCCCCATCAGCCTCTGAACTCCCTCACCCTCCAACAGGTCCTCCCAGAATCCCACACCCATCTCCAGCTATCGCCATGTTCCTTTCCCTTCCTTTGCAGCTGACCGTCTAGGGGGGCATCACTTACACCATTGTCTCTGCTTCTTGACTGGCCTCTTATGCGTCCCTCCCAGACCACCTGACTCTGTCCCTTCTTCTCCAACCTGGACCTCACCACTTGGTCCTAATACATATCCAAAACACACTTTGGACTTTTCGTTTTCACCCACTGACCCTGCCAACCAGCTTCTCCTTCTTGAAATTTCTCTTCAACCTGCTGCCAGCATTTCACTTGGTGTGGTGAGGTGACCCTCTGCCTCCCTGCCTCAAGGTGTCCTCTGAGGCCAGATACCTCAGCTCAAACGCAGATGCGTCTAAGACATGGAGGTAATGCGCCCAGGGGCAACCATCAACCTATGGAAGATGGGAGCTGGTGGATGAACACCCCATCCTTGGGAGTGAGAACTAATTCTAAGGTGTGTTCTCTATGGTCCTTGATGGGGTTCCAATGGGCTTGAACACAGTTGCCCATAGCAGTCACCAGCTTCCTATTGGCCTGCTTCCTCTCTTTGTCTCTGTCTCTCTCTTTCTCAGTCAACTCCCTTACTCCAGCTTTTGGGGTCACCTTGCAAATAAACAACCTGCACCCAGGCCCTGGTCTGGGCTCTGCTCTGGGGAAGGCGCCATTTTCTCATTGTCTTCCTTTGCCTTCTGGCCCATTCATTTTCCCTCTTCATGAACTGCTCCTTTAAGGGTGCACCTTCTCCTGTTGTTGCTGCCCAGCCTGTCCCCAAAGCCCTGCCCTGTGCCCCTCCACTCTGCACATTAGCCACTGACTAGAGCATCCACACTGCCTCACCCTGGTCCCTGCTGTGTCTCCTGCCTGCCGCACACTCCCTCTGAGAACCACCTGCTCCCGTTTCTACCCAGAAACCAAGCACTGCCCCCGCACAGAGCTTTCCTCAACACCCCACCTGCGCAGTGCGATGGAGCAAGGGGCACCCCATATGACGCACAATGAGGGCCGTCCACTATGCTCTTGGTTCCCCTTTACTACAACATAAACTGCCTAAGAGCGAAGGCTGTGCCTTTCTGTCTGTACAATGTAGTCCCGGCACATCAGTAGATGTGGCTAAAAGAAGGAGCATTCAGCCACACTCTCTGCCCCTCTCTCCTCACTTGCCCTCCCCAGGCAGGATGCAGGCAGGACTTAGACCCCACAGTAAGTGGCTTTCCCTGCACAGAGCTGGCACATCCATGGGCCTCGGCAGAGAGTCGAAATCAGAGCCATCCTCTCTGTGGCTAGCCCAGTGGCCACTCTGCAGGGCTGCAGCTAATCCTCAGAACATCTGAGTCTCTTTAAGGGGCAGGGAGCGGGCAGGGAGCCCGAAGAAAACATCTGCCTTCTCTCTCAGGTCAGTACACAAGAACGGGGTCTCCCCCCGTGCACACCTTCTTGGGATTTTCCCGACAAGCCCTGGAGAAGGCCAACAGCTTGGCCTGATGCCATCTGCAGCTTGTGATGCCGGGATGAGTCCTGGGCCGGCCACGGGTCAGCCAAGGTGAAATGATCACTCCATCCAGCTCACAGAGGAAAAATACAAGCTCAGCAGGCATTTGCCCAGCACCTTCTCTGCAGTAGGCTCTGTGCAACCCGCAGAGGGGAAGAAAGCAGGACACAGAAGTGGGTCCCTGTTCTAGGGTGGAAAATCCACCTAACCCCCCACCCCATACTTCTGGTACCAAAGTTCTAATCGAGAATAATCATCATAAATAAGAAGCAGATTAGCTAACATTTATTGAGTGCTTACTGCATACCAGGATCTTCTGAGCATTTTGAAAACATTAAATTATGTTCCCCATAACCCCAGGGTGGCACACAGTCACCGGCCTGGATCAGCTCCTGAGAGCCAGTTATGTTTTCAGGAATTTTATAAGATGGGTGTTAAATAAAAATTAAATCACGTAAATTCACTATTAAACTCTGTAAAAAACAAAAGTAATCTATACTCGGAACTCATTCCTTTCCAATTATCTTGCTGCATTCCATTATCCTCTAAGCATTCGAGGCTATCCACGTTTATTAGATCTCTCTGCAGTAGAAAAACCAGGGGCTCATGTCTACGGGGCGTCCCTTCCCAGCCCTACTTTCAGTGATGTCACACAGATAGTCAAGGGCTATAGATCAGGGCTGGGTTTATCTGTTGCTTTCCCAGACTCACGAAAGTGATGGAGAGCATATTAATCATACAAATGAAGCTGAAAGGTGCACCTGTGCCAGCGGCATTCCTTTGTAAGTCAGCACCCAAAAAAGGAATTTTTTTCTATAGTCAAAAATGACCATCTGATTCAGCAGAGAGCTCACTTGGGCCTTGGAAGAACGAGTGAGGTGCGTTTTGCCTTTCTCTGTTTCACGGCCACCTCACTCAGTAAGGGAAACAAAAAGCGCCAACCCACTCTCGGGTTAGAGCTACACCTGCAAGCATTTACCAGCACTCGTGGGGCCTCTGAGGTAGGTGTGACCTGCAGGCCTGGATTACAGAGGGGGTCTGGTTAGGAGGGGACAGGGGAGGACACCTGCCGGGCAGCCAAGCCCCAGAGTCTGAGCTCTTCAGCACCCGGCATCCCCATCCTCCCTGCCCAGTTCTCCCAGACCATCCTGCAGAAGCCCACAGGGAGAGCCTGATTCTAATCCACGCTGTCTGATCCCACACCGCAGACCAGACGGGGAGAGGAGGGTGTCTGCCCTGAGGCAGGAGCACAGGACGGATGCAGGGATATGCAGGATACGCCAGGGGCAGTGAGGGTGTTTGGAGAGCCAAAAGGAGGCCAAGTCAGGCAGCACCGGGCCTGGGCTGAGATGGCACTTGTGGAACAAAGCCGGGGCTGTGGGGTCAGGAGAGTAGAGGGAGAGGCGGGGCCAAGGAACTCTGTTACATGAGCATGAGCAGGGAGGTGGCCGCCGTGATGCCAACCAGGCTCCGAACTCCTCCAGCCTCCTGCAAGACAGGCTGTTCCAGGCCCTCGCCAAGAAACCCCCTCCCAAGAGTCCCAGGAGCAGGCAGAGATAAAGACAGCAGATCCAGGGACATTTCAGGGGTATCCAGAGCTGGCCCTGGTGCCTCGTCTCAGGGCAGCACTGGATCCAAACTCCTTGCAGCCTCTGAGGCCTGCCCCCTCACCCCTCAGGTCCCTGTCCTGCCTCTCCCACTGGCACATCCAACCTTGCATCCCCTCCCCGCCTTCTGCAGATGAGCAGGGCCCTTTCCTGCCTCTCTGCCCTTGCACAGGCTGCTTCTCCTGTGGAAGAAGTCAAAGAAGACTTCACGGAGCCGGGGTGTCTGTGCTGGAGACTGAAGAGTGAGCTAAGGTACTTTAAATAGCCCAGGGCTCCCATCTTCACACGCACTGGCATGTGTGACATGACGGGCGCAGCTGTGACAGGATGCCCGTCCTCTTGGGCACACAGTAGGCACTCAGCAAGCACAGGGCAGGGGTGTGAGGTGCAGCCTAGCTTGGGCATCTGGCCCAGCTTTCTACAGGCTGTGAGCCACGTGCACCCGCAGATACAGAGCTATGTTTGACCTACAAAACTAGCAATTTTATATGTTCCGACCTAATAGCCTGTCTGTGACTCTGTAAATGGGGTTAATTGCCATACCACTCTCACAGGACTGGCGAGGGGATGAGATGAGTTAGCACCTGTGCAGACACCTGGCCAGTGCCTGGAACAGGGCGAACAGGCGTTCACAACTGCTCACACCTCACAGCCCCTACTGTGTGCTGGGCAGGTCCTGAGCGCACGCTCTCAGGAACTCCTGGGATCCTCCAACATCCCCGCTCCACAGCGCCACAGGCAGAGGTGCAGGAGAGGGCCCGAGGGGGGCCCCAGCAGCCCAAAGCACCAGTACACGTGGGCAGGTGGACCTTGGCAGGAAACCCAAGTGAGCCCGACCACCAAAGGGGGAGCTCGGGAAGCAATCTGCAGATGCTGCCACCTCTGGGGAGCTACTGCCCG
This sequence comes from Mellivora capensis, assembly GCA_004024625.1. Classification (NCBI taxonomy): domain Eukaryota; kingdom Metazoa; phylum Chordata; class Mammalia; order Carnivora; family Mustelidae; genus Mellivora; species Mellivora capensis. The sequence continues at coordinate 40,989 of PISX010008527.1, forward strand.
GCACTTGGTGGGAGGCGTGGGGCTGTCACTGGTCTTGTTGGCAAGGCCAGAGTGGGACAAACGAACTGGAATCTGGAAGCCTGCTGGGCAGCTCTGGGTGTGTCTGTCATCACGTCTGATCACTGCAACCTTCTGAGAATGGGGAATTCTTTGCTTCCACCTTCCAAATCTCACACAGCCCTACATTTGGCCAACCCTAACTCAGAACTCCACGGAGAAGGAGATTCTGGGAAACTCAGGTCCCCCCCACTCCCCGGTCAAGCCAACAGAGCCCAGTCCAGCACAGATGGTGATTCCAGGAATAGCATCAGGGAGTGACTGGGGGTGGGGGCTGGGGGGGAACGGCGCAGGCCTGCACAGCACACTTCCCCTTTCCTTCTCCTGTTAACAGAAACCCACTTGCCTGGAGAGAGCCTGCTCCCCAGCATGGCATTCAAGATTCTGCCAGCAGGCAGCTGCCTCTCAGCCCCTTCTCCTGCCCCCTACCATCCCCCTGGCTCCTACCATCCCCCAAACACATGATGCCTCTTCCCAATGTCACAACTTACAAAGACTGTTGCGCACCAGAAATGCCCGGCGGGCATCTCCCCCACACCCCCACCACAGAGCCCTCTTCGTTGATGACCCACCCCCATCCCTGCCAGCCTCCCTGTGGTGCTGGTACCGTATCCTCACAAAGCCGAGGGCTCAAGGGAGACTGATCTCACCCTCCCCAAGGCGGGTCCTGCTAATCTTAGCCACCCAACACAGGGGACCACCATGAGGACTTCCTGATCCGGGCAAGGTTCTTCTCCAAAGTTGCCCCCATCCAATTTCAACCCACCCCTGGGGAGTGATATCCCCCCTCCCACAAGACAAGAACAAAGACACACATACCCCGAGGGTTGCTGACAGTTGTCTTTTGACTAGAGAATGAAAGCAACGGACGCAGTGGATGACACAGTGGATGACGGAGTGGAGAGCGAGAAACCATACCCCAGAGCTGCCGAGTCAACCAGCCCTGAAGTCTGAACTGCCTCCGTTTGAGAGAACAAACTTTTCTCCCGTCACTTGTAATTCTGAAAGCATCCTGACACCGACACCTGCTTCCTGAGAGGGTCCACTCTCATCCGTGCCCCTCCCAGCACGCTACCAACGTCACTCCCTCTGGGAAGCCTTTGCAAGCCCTGAACAGGGTCGGAGTCCCTCCCTTCTGGGCCCTGGACCTTCATCTAGCCTGGCTCTAGGGGACATCCTTCATTCCAGTCCCTGAGGTGTCGTCCCTCCTGAGAGTTGCTGAGCTCTTTAAACTTGAATCATCTCCCTGAGACTAGAGCAAGATAAGTGTATCTGGTTAATCTCATCCACTCCACATTCGCTCTGCAAACATTTGCTGAGCACCTCGAAGACAGGGAGTGCCAAGGCAGCTCGGGTTTTGCAAATACATGTGTGAGGGCAGGGGTGGGGGCTCCGCAGTGGGTGCCTATCTGGAGGGGTGGGGGAGGCTGGAGGGCAGGAGCAAGATACCAGCAGAAGCTCGACTGGAAGGTTGGGCAGGACTTTGCCAGGTGCTGGGGAGGAGTGGCTTCTTGGGACTCCGGCTAGTGGAAGGGGGCTCAACCCTCCTCCTCCGGTGGTGTCCCCTCCTCGATGCAGGGGTGTGGGGGAGAAGGGGGTGAGAAAGCTTTGGGAAGGGAGCAGAGTGCTGAAATCACAATGGCCTGCTCACCTCCGAGAGGCTGCCCCTTCCCCACAGCCTGCACGTCCGTACGTGCTTTCACTTAGCTCCGGTGACGAAACATTTCCTGTGTACCAGGTACTGTACTTGCACTTGGGATTCATCTGTGATCACAGAGGCAACTCACCTTGCTCTGGCTCAGGGGTCAGCAAGTTCTTTTCCCCGAGACCTGGGGGTATTCGAGTTCTCTCGCCAAGGAGAAGACAGAGACGTCAGAATCACAGTCGGCTTTCAGGGTCAGGAGTCCAACCCCAGCCACAGAGCGAGGTGACATCTGGGAGTCTCTTCACATCTCTGAGAGTCTGTGATGAGCTCCTACAAAGCTGTTCTCTCCAGTGGAGTCCTGTCGGCACCCCCAAACCTTTGAACAAGTCTCCTGACCGCCTGGCCCATGCCCTTGCGGCTGTGAGAGGAACGCCACGCACACAGGACGAGCCCTGTGACAATTTCCTGCTTGTACCAACAGCAAATGCTCCCTCACCAGCGGTGTGTCAGTCAGGACTCTTGTTGCCAGCGACAGAAACTCAGCTCACACTAGCGGAGGCCAGAAAGGGGAATTAACTTCCTCACAGAAGCCAAAAGATTGGATGAGCAAACGGAGGAAAGGCAGGAACAGCCGGACCGTAGAACGACAGGAACCGGAACTGGACTAGAACTGTCTCTCTCCATCTCTCATCTCTGCTTCTCTCCACACAGGGCTTCATTCTCTCTCCCTACAGGCCAACTCCTCCACACGGCGCAAAGCCTGGAGGCCAAGTACCCCAGCTCTTACCATCCGAGAGCCTGCGCCGTGGAGGGAATCTGGAGACTCCTGTTCGGGACCATCTTGACAAATCCCAGGCAGGGATTCTGATAGGCCCGGTGGGCATGCAGTGCCCAAGATGGAGAAGTTGAGGTCTCCAAAAACATGGCAGCATCTACAGGAGCCTAGTGGGAGCAAGGAGCATAGAGACTTCTGGAAGGTGCAGAATGTTAATGAAAAGGGGAATGTCCTGAGCATGGGGAACAGACACCAGTAGATAACATTGTCCACTATAATCCAAAAACTGAATCAGAGGCAAGATTTCTAAGGAGTCACTTGCAAAGCCTTCCTTCTGGTCTCCCGGTCTATTCAGTATCTTATAACAGAAATAGCTGATTATATTAAAAAGTACCCCAAACCCAGGGCGCCTGGGTGGCTCAGTCAGTTAAGGCTCTGACTCTTGATCTGGGCTCAGATCATGATCTCAGAGTTGTGAGATGGAGCCCCATGTTGGGCTCTGGGCTGGGTGTGGAGTCTGCTTGAGATTCTCTCTCTCCCTTTCCCTCTGCCCCTCCCCCCCCCGCAAAGTACCCCAAACCCACAGTCAAAGGAATGAGGTTTAAGATAGAACTCTGCCACTTCCTAGCTAGGGTAAGTCACTTAGCTTCCCTCCACCTCGGTCTCCTCATTTGTTAGATGGATACAGGTTGACGTGGGTCACGTGCATGAACGTTAATGGCGTAGTGCCGCGGGGATGCTCATCAGTGGTGGTGAAAGAGCCCAATCAAAACATCAACTCCTGGTGACCCATGTAGATTCCAAAGCTCTTAGTCGACAGTTTAGTTCCATGAGGCCATGGGTATCAGCCCCAAAAGGAAATCTGGAAAAACCTCTGCTCCCTACATCTGGGACATCCCCCTTTTTCTAAGTATCCTCCACCCTCTAGAAGTTTCTGTTCTCCTTGTTCCCACTGCTGGACTCCTGCAGATGCTGCCCTATGTTTAGAGGCCTCTGCTGATGGCAGGGAACGGGCAGGTGACTGGGCCAGGGTGTGCCCCTAGAGAGGCGCCCCTTCTCCTGCTGTGACCAGGCTGCCCCCAGCCCAACACTGCCTCTTCTGTCCTGCTCCCGTGTGGCCGCCTTAAATACAGATCTCCTCGTGCCCCTCTCCCGTTCGGGGACCGCAAAGGCTCCCACTGCTACCACCCCGATGGCCATCTGCAGGCCCTCCAGAGTGAAGTACCAGACTCAGCCTTCACTCTACCTCCCCAGGCTCCTTAATCACATGCTTATGCCGCACTTGACACCCTAATTCCTGATATGTCCCCTGGCCTGCTCTCCACCTACCCCATCCTGCCTCTCTCTCCGGCACCTGATCCCTCTATGCTCCTGCTGACTTCTGATGCCCCCCCACCACTTTAGCCACCTGGGTGCTGCACATAATTAGGTGACCCAAATCCCTGCTCTCCTGAAACTTAAATTGGAGTCAGGGATATAAATTTCTTTTCACAGGACCCCGTTCTCCCACCTTTTCCTCCAGCCATTAGAATGACCTGACCTCCACATAGGCTTTTAGAAAAGTTATAGGAAATTATATAGTTCGATCACTGGTCAGAGGGCAGAAGATAAGATATTAATTTTCTATGCAAGCATGAGCAAGTCTGTCATCCTTTCTAGGCTTCTCCAGTAGTTTCCAAGGCTTCACAAACTCTGCTGGTCTTGATCTCCAAGGTGCTGGCTCTAGGCAGGGCATCTTCTGTTGAATTCCATGGATCTTTGGGAATGTTCCCATTTATTTGCTCTCAATCAAAACCACTTGCAAACCATGTTCTGTGGGAGTTAGACTTCCTACAGATTTCAACGGACTACTAAGATGGAAGGTTGGGTCCAAGTGGGATCCTGCATCCAAGCCAACCTTACCATGATATTTCCTATCACCTGCTCTACAGTGTGAGAAAAGGAATCTGTTGATAAAGTGAGGCTTGAAAATCACTGATCTAAATGACTCACTCAAATTCAAAAACTTATGGGGACAGACAGGGAATATAAATGAGCACATCCACCAAGGCATGGGCAAAAGGGAGGGGTAGGGCTTGTGGGAAATGGTCTAAAAAGAGCAGGTGCCCCCTGAGATCGAGCAACAGGAGACAAGACATGCAGTTTGTCCCGCTCTTCCCATCTGTCAGTAAATCTGCAATTTTATGGGGATGCTTTCCCGTCCTTAAGACATGTGTAAGTCAAACGGACTCGTGTTTATGAGCCAGGTGTGGCCAGTGGCCAGTCTGCAACTCCTGGGTCGGGCATTGCTTTTGAGAAAACCCAGGCAGGAAGGACAGTCATCATCATGAACTCATTCCTAGGATGGCACGAGGCAGGAGGAAGACCCATCAAAAAGCCAGGCATTCCACGGTGGCACGGGCCCTTCCCAGCTGTGTGAACTGAGACAAGGTCCTGAACCCCCCTGGCAGACTTTTGCATAAATATGGTGGGAACGGTAGAGGGTGCTGCAGGTGAAGACCCCTCCCGGCCCCATGTGGCATGAGGTGGGCACCGCAGAAGCTGTGCTGACTGTCCGCACAACAAAGGTGTGTTTACCGCTTCCCTCTGTGGGACGGAGAAGGGGTACTCCATGCGGATGAAGCAGGGGTGTGGGTGGGGGCCCCTCATGGCTGATCTGGTGCTTCCAGCTCAGAAAGCTCCACCCAGCCCCAGCACGGAGAAGGATGAAATGACCACCTTCCATCTCAGCTCTTCGGCCACAGATGAGCCAGGAGAGCCCCACCGGAGAGGAGCCGGTCGCCTGGGCCTGCGGCTATCTGGTGGGATCATTAATAAGATAGATGTTCCTAATGGCTGCAAGAAGGATCATGGAGCTACTCATTATCAGGGGTTGAAATCGCTAATTATTCGTTTCTCTGCAGCTGTCACTTGCCACACCCACCCAAACCAGGGGCCCCCAGCAGCGGTCCTTTCTCCCATGGCCCACAGGGGGCCATGAGCATGCCTGGCTGGCCTGGGGCTGGGGGCAAAGTCTTCTTCCTGCATTCAGTACTTATTAAAGTTGATTAGAACTCAATGCACCATAAAATCTCTTTCAAGTCAGTAAAATGCCTTTGGCTACAGATTTTTCCCCCCAGTTCTATCCAAAAGGAACTCTCAAGCGCTCAGAGAGTGCTGGAAAAAGTAGATGAGGATGGAGAAGTGGGAGTGTGGCATTCCAGATTGGAAGGAGGGGAGGTGGTTTAGAACCGTGAGGGGAGAAGATAGCAATGTCTGGAATGAGGGGCATCCAGGACAAAAAAGGGAGTGTGGATGCAGGCGGGTGGGAAGCCTGTCGGATACACATATTTTTAGGAAAGTTATTACCCTGGACCTAAAAATATGAGCCATGGCTTTCTTTAAAAGCGATCTAGGCCCTATTTACATTTCAGAGCAAACAGCATATTGTTTTCATCAGGGGGAAATAAGCACTCATGTTTACCTTATGTTTCCTTCAAAATATTTGCATTTCAAAGCCTTCTGAGCTTTAAGTTTCAGAGCTGTTCAAAATGTGGCACCTGGCCTTTTCCCAGATGGGCCATGTTTACAGCAGAAATCCATACCACCCAGCCGGGATGGCACCCCAGAAAAGGGCAGCGTCCCCTTTAAGGCCCATTACGCACCCCCAGGAGTGCTGCAGCTGGGAGCAAAGCTGGTGGCCAGATGAGGGATGGGAGGGTCCAGCAGCCCCGTCACAAAGCTTCTGTGTAGGTTCCCCTATGTAGGTTCTGGGTAGTCTTGCCCCTGCTGGGGGATGGGGTGCATCCTCTCTGTGGACTGGATATGAGGGAGGATGCTGCACGGGGCTGTACAGACCCTTGGGGTCCTTTCCTGAAAGAGGAACTGGGCAGCCCTGGAGGCCTTGGCAGGGGTGGGGGATGTTACACATAGTCCAGGACTGAAAGGGCAGACAGCAATCCCAGTGCCAGAGGGTTGGACCAAATGACCTCAACCATTTCTTCTGGCCTCCAAACTTTCATTCATTCATTCAACAAACAATCCCTGAGGGCCTACTGTGCACTGGGCCTTGGGATAGAAACTGGGGCCATGGTGACCAACCAATCCATCAGAGCTAACATTTGTTAGAAGCTTCCAACAAGGCACTGTGTTTGGTTGCACATGATTACCCACTAGGGAACTTTAGAAGTCCCAATGTCTAAGCTATACCCCAGACTGGTTAGATCTGAGTTTCTGTAAGTGGGGCCCAGTCACCATTAATTTCTTTTTTATTTTTTAAGATTTCATTTAATTATTTGACAGAGAGAGAGAGACACACACAGTGAGAGAGGGAACACAAGCAGGGGGAGTGGGAGAAGGAGAAGCAGGCTTCCTGCTGAGCAGAGAACCGGATGAGGGGTTGATCCCAGGACCCTGAGATCATGACCTAAGCTGAAGGCAGAGGCTTAACCCACTGAGCCACCCAGGTGCCCCCACCATTAATTTCTTAATTGCCCAATTCCAGTGCATAGCCGAGTTTGAGAACAAGCATTCTAAGTGTCCATACATAGGAACTCACTTCATCCTCAGCCTTCGGAGTCAGGTAGGAAGGATTATCCTCTTCTCAATAATGAAACACAGAGATGTTAATTCAGCCATGGCAGAGGAGTAGAGTAGGGATTTGACCCAGGACGTGCACTTCCAAAGCTCTGTTGTTGTCTCTCTTGGTACTGTATCGCTTGATACTTGTATCACTGTCCTCATGGAGCGCCTGCTCTGGAGAGAAACCAGTGTGGGAAGCAGTGGGGTCCAGAAGGGCAAAGTGGAAGTCTGTAGCTTGTCTGGCCACCAGCTGTTCCCATCTTCACCTGCCTCCCATTACAGAGTCTGAGAAGTCGGAGACTCCCTGTCCCAGCCTCCCTTGAAGCTCCCTTGAAGGAGTTCTGGTCAGTGAGATGGTGTGGGAGGTTGACTTGGGTGCTCCTGGGAAGGGTTTCCCTCCAAGGTTATGGAGCAGGTGTGAAGGAGTTTCCCTTTTACCTTTTCAACCTATCCTCATCCTTCCACCTGGGATGCAACCGTGTAGGACACCATGTTTGGAGCGGCTGGCGCCGTCTTGTGACCGTGAGAAGGCTGAGAGAAATGACACTGGGAAAGCAACCTGGAAACAGCTCTCCCTCCAGATTTCTTGCTGATGGGAATCACTAAAAGTCTTCCTGCGTTCAAATATTCAGCTACTTGCACCTGCATCGATTAGATCGCGGTATGACTGGGATTAACAGAAAGCTCAAAAGTCACAATGGTTTACGCAAGGTAGAACGTCATTTCTCTTTCATATAAAAGAAATCCAAATAAAGATAAGCAGTCCACAGCGATGGGGAAGATTTAAAGTCATAGAGGGCCAGGCATCTTTTCTCTTGCGGTCCTGCCAGTGTCAGCATGTGACTTCCACTCGCACAGATCAAAGATGGCTGCCCAAGCCCCTGGCATCACATCTGAATTCCAGCTAGCAGGAAGAAAGAAGAGAGGTGGAAGAAGGATGTGTCCCTCCTTTAAAGAACACTTCCCAGAATCTTTTCTATTTATATCGCATCGACTAGAATTTAGTGGCCTGGCTACATCTGGCTGCAAGGGAGACTGGGGACCATGTTTACTCTGGGTGGCCATGAGCTTAACCAAAATACAGGAATCACTGATGAGGAAGAAGAATATTTGAGAGCAATAAGCAGTTTCTGCCGTATAGCTGAGGCCACCTAATTAATCCAGGTGGCCAGAGGAAAAGGAACAAAGTTTGAGACAGGAGCAACAGCTTGGGGCAAGTCCCGACAGTGAGAGAAAACTTGGTAAAAGTAAGGCAGGTGAGCGGTGCGGTGAGAGAAGCAGCAAGGGACTGCTGCGCGGGACCCTCTGCCATGTGGAGAAAGCTGGACTTCAAGAGTCACAGACCCACTGGGAAGTGTTGGCAGGAAAGCAACAGGACCAGAGCCGCATTCTGGAGTACTTGTTCTGGCTGGCGGCTGGAAGGCGTGCTGTATTAGAGGAAGGCACAGCTGGAGGCAGGGACACCCCTTGTTATTGTCCCTAGAGGCGATTAAACGGGTGACAGTGGCTTGAAGCCACAGAGCGGCACCCCCCCCACCCCATCTCACACTATTCAGAGAGCCTCTCTGCAGTGAGATCCCACACCTGCACCAGAACCTAGATCAGTGCAGCTTCCTTCACTGCGCAAGTCTTGCTCCAAAAATGTGCTACACGGCAAGTATACACATATCTGCTTACAGACATGTTCAGCTGGATATGCTTAGTACATTTGCTTTACCCTCTGATGCACGCTCCCTCCTTCTTTGGGGACCATGGACATTCTGCAGACCAGCATCGATCTGTGGAATGCACCTTGACCATCACTGCTTTCAATGCAAGAGGATCTTGAACACCTCATGGAAGGCTGCCCTCTCGGACGAGGGAACAGCTGGTTTCTCTGTGTCTGACGCAAGCCTTACTATGTTTTTTTTTTCCACGTTTCAAGTTTTTATTTAAATTCTAATTAGTTCACATGGTGTTAAGATTGGTTTCAAGAGCAGAATTTAATGATTCATCACTTACGTATAACATGTGGAACTCATAAGCCTTACTATTTCTTGATAGTCCCGGGGTCCAATGCCAACTGCTCCCCCTCCAGAGCTCACCTGTGCCCTTTACCTGTGGTCTGGGAGCAGCAAACTCCCAAGTGACCCAGCTGTGAGATGAGGCTGGCCTGGGATCCCTCACCACCCACACGGAGTCCATGGGACACACAAAGCCTCCCCAGCCAAGATCTTTCCAGGAACAATGTGACTGCCTCCAGGAAGCAGAGGGAGAATACCTCCTGCAGCTCACTCCCCGAAGAGATGCCAATGAGAGCTGTGGGATTCGTTCCTGGGGAGCACCTCAGCTTCTAGGCCATTTAACAGAAAAGAATGGGGCACCTGGCTGGCTTAGTTGGTGGAGCAGACAACTCTTGATCTCATGGTCCTGAGTTCAAGCCCTATGTTGGGTATAGAGCCTACAAGGAAAGGAAAGGAAAGGAAAGGAAAGAGGAAAGGAAAGGAGCGGAAAGGGGAGAGGGAAACGGGGAAAGGGAAAATGGAAAAGGGAAGGGGAAGGGAGGGAGGGAGGGAGGAAGGGAAGGGAGGAAGAGAGGAAGAGAGGAGGGAGAAGGAATGAAAGGCCCCGTGGGATCAGCCAGCAGAGCTCCCCACCACCAGCCAAGACTGGGCCATTCTGAACATGACACTTCCCACCCTGCACCGAGGCTGTCCATTGCCAGGCTGCCTCCTCCCCACTGACAGCTGTTTGAGAGGCGCACGTGTGCTCCCTTGATGCCCCCCACCCTGCCTGGCCCAGAGCGCAGCCAGAAGCATCACACCCACATGCCGAGCACTCACATGCATTAACTCATGTAACCCCGAGCCCCAGGGAGCACTGGCTGAATCCCTTCAGGGGTTTACCTCAGTGCCTCAGTGCCCCAAGGCTTTGTCCTGGCTCCCCTGTGCGGTCCACAAACCCTCCCAGCCAGGCCAGTGTACAAGAGCGGGACTCAAATCGGAGGCCCGATTTGCGTGCAAAAGTAAAGGCAACCAGTTCCTCAAGTAAAAGCCCATCCCTGGGTCAGCGTGGGCTTTACTGGAATAGCCCGGGGGCCGACCCATCAGTCAAGGTGTCTGAGAGGGGAGCTCCAGATCCTCCAAGCAGGACTCCAAGGAAAGGGAAGGAGTGGAGACCCCCACTGGAGGGTAGAGGACGGCCTCTCAGAACAGGCTCTGGCAAGAGCTTTCCACCCTTCCCTGCTTATGGACAGATGGCGAATCTAAGGCCAAGATCGGCGAAGTAGCCAAGGGTGACAAGTAGGGCCCAAGCTGACCCTGAGGCTGGCAGGGCTGAAGCCGGGCATCGTTGCCGGTGCCCTGCCCATCTTCAGGCCTTGGCTCCCCTACGGTGCCTAGAACAGTGGCACCCAGTGAAGAAGGGGGTCTAGTTCTTCTGAACACACAGGGTGCATGCTGGACCCAAAGAGGACCCCAGCCTCTCACGGGGGCCCTTTGGTAACACGGACCAAGGAGTAAGGCTGGAGCGCCCTTGATCATTCTTCCAAATGCCACCCTGAAAAATCAGGTCAATGTCTGGGAAGCAAGCCAAAGGACATGTGAGGACCAGGCCAGCCAACCCTGCCCCTCTCCAGCTGCCCAACCGCTCAGTCAGAGGTCCAAGCACCCCCTCCTCGGCCTAGACTCTCAGTCCCCCCACTGTGGGCACTGCCCCCGACCCCCAGCTGGGTGAGCACTGCCCTCTGCCCAGCCCCTGGGCTCCCACTTCCTGTTTCCAGTGAAGGAGATTGGGGCTCGGGAGGGGTGTGGGTAATGAGTGGCAGGCCAGAGAGGGAGGAGAGAGGCAGTGAATGAAATTCTTTGTTTAAGAAAGGCTTGAGCCGCGCGTCTGCAAGCCCGGGAGAAGCATGTCATTTTGCTGGAAATGCGATTTTCCCTAACAAGTACAGAATTCTACATGACATGTTGAAAAGTGTATCTCTTTGAGAAGCTGCTCTGTATCTCAGAGGCATCGCCAGTACAGAACCGTGTAATGTGGCAGTTGCCATGGCAACCCCTCGTTTTCCATAGACAGGAAAATCAGAGTGGCTAAGTCGATTGAGAGGCCCCAAATAATGTCTCGAGAGCAGGCTGAGATGCGGCACAGGCTTTCAGGGCACCGGGGACGCTGTTTGGGAGTCCCGGGGCTACCTTCTATGTGCTTCATGGTGAATACACACGGTAATGTGGAGAGCCTCCTCCTCTTTTATCAGAGGTTTGGGACACAACAAGATGTGTCCAAGGCCACCTGGCAAGGCAGTGACAAGGCCAGGGTGACCAGGCTCTTGCTTCCCTGCTTGCACAACCGAGGTGACACTGGTCTCCATCCTCCTTCCCACCAGTATCCCCTTCTATCACAGGTTCTGCTTCTCTTCCCAGTTGTCCTGAGGGTGGACATTGCCCCTTAAGATTAGCAAGTTAGAGGAAAGCGAGTCCCCGTCATCTATCCCCACATGTACAGACCACTCACGTGTGCCCAAAGACACACGTGCTACCGGCGTGAGCTCTCTGAGCACACGGACGGGGACGCACAGAGTAAGTGCTCTATCCATGGGTACGGCACTAATGGCCATACACACTCAAACACACCCCGGGGAACCCATAAGTCTAGGGGCCACGGTTCCATCTCCCCAGGGTTGGGCACAGCGTCTTGCAAGGGGTGGATGGGCATGGACGCAACATCTTGAACTCCACACACACACACACACACACATACACCCACACACACACACACATACACCCACACCCACACATATACATACACTCCATGCTGCAGCCAAGGCTCTGTTCCACCCACTAGCGTTGTGCCCACACTTTGCCAGGCTTCAGCATAAAGCAGGGTAGCCCTTTGCCCTCTTGTAGCATGGTGCTGTGAGTGGATCTGACAAGTTTAAAGGTAGAATGCTCAGAGGGGAGCAGCCCAATTTAGAGCCCCATGAGGGAGCATCCTTATCCCTAGGGATTCCTGAGTCAAAACAGGTTGGCCCTGGGGTGGGTCCTCTCCCCCCTTCTCCACTGTTCAGTGCCACTTGGCATTCAGGGCCCCCTGCCCTGTCTGGTGTTGGGCACCCCTCTCCTGGCCCTCCCGGAGGTGGCTGCCAGCTAACATGGGGGCAGGAACAAGAAAAGCAGCCACCCCGCTCTTTCATCTGCAAACACAAGTGAGCATGAGGGACCAGGGAGTGGGGGTGGGGGGGAGCACAGGCCCCCCTCAATTTCCCAGAGGAAAAATTTTATAAAACTGTCAGAGATGTAATAGAGCTGTCAGAAGTACAGGAAATCAGCTACACAGATTACAAAAACATATGTCAGGGACCTATTGGTTTCATGACAGTGTGAAAATCACAATTTTTCTGTCAAGATAGAAAATAGAAACAGAGAAAAACCAGGAGCACTTTAGCATACACCAGCTGACAGTGGTAAGTCCAGCCCTCCACGGTGGGGAGAGACCCCCAGGGGCAGGAGGGAGTGATCGGGCTCCCCTGCCCTCACCCGAAGGAGAGGCAAGCCCACTGCCTCAGAGTCCCTCTGCCTTAGAAGGCAGGACTGCGTGATCCTTCCACCCCCCACAGCCTTGGGGCTATCAGCTCCTCCTGCTGCCCTCAGCTCCAGCTGGTGGCTGTCCTCCACATGGCAGGCCTTGCAGGCTTCAGAGAAACGGAGACAGTAACCAGTTCGCATGTCGACCTGGTTGCTCAGCAGTGGAAGAACCAGCCACACACCAGGCCTCCTGACTTTTTTCCTCTGCAAGGTCATGGGAAAGCTGGCGTGAGCCCAGGGAGGGCAATAGGAGGGCGGGTCCAGGCCAAGGCCTGGGGTCTTGAGAGAAATCACAGAGCTGGAAGAGTCACCTGCATGTCCCTCGAGCTCCTAACTGCTATGCATGGGGCTTGAGAGCCCTTGTTTCTCCAAGGTTCCTGCGGCTGTAAACAGAGTCTGGGGGCAAGTGTCGTGCTGTCGATTAAAGCAGGAGAAGGTGACAGATTTTGATTGCCCATTAGACGTCTCTTAACACCTCTGGACCCTGACCTCCTGAAATGTTCATGGAGATGAGAGCACTTACCTTTCAGAGGCACTGGGAGGGTTTTAGGACATCACGGATGGGCGCTCGGGATCCCAGGGTCTCCTCCGTGCCCGATGCCTTCAACAGCAATCAACATGGCCCACCTCCGCATGCCACATTGCACTTGAAAAAACATTCTGCATCTAGGGCTTTGCCAAGCATGTGTCCCCTCTTCTGTAAAATGGAAATGACAGTTCCACCCTCCCTCTTTCCCCTGAGGCCAGAACACAGTGGCCCCCCACCCCGACCCAGTTCCTGAAGCACTTCCTGCTCATGTTAGGCCCAGCCTTCCGGAAAGAAGACCGAAACTGGGATGCAACAGGCGAGAGATTTATTAGGTAAACCCCAGGCGAGATGGAATGGCTGTCAGGAAAGGCCATCGGGTCACAGTGCAGGTCTGGCCATGGGTAAAGCAGAAAAGGAAGGGCACCATACAGGCTAAAGAAGGTGTGGCAGGGCCAAAACCAGTGGTCCAAGTGCATCCCTTGCCTTCTGGGACATCCCTGACACACTCAGTTGCAGACACAGCCAGGGGAGCCAGAGCACAGAGCACAGGCTGGGTTCTGCCCCACCAGGGGGAGGTGTGCAAGGTGCCTCTTCACTGCTCTCCCGGCGCCCCATCCCAAGTGTTGTTCGTCTGCTTGAAATACTCCCCTCCACTGGGATTAGCCTGACTAATCTCAGCTTATCCAGTGAGTCTTGTAGTAAAGGACTCTTCCTCCAGGCAGCCTTCTCTGATCTCTGCCCACTCCCAGAGCACTAAGTTCTACTCAGAGTGGTGCCTCTCTACTCCCCCAACCCCCTCACCCTGCCGGGCCAGGGACAATGCCACAGCTCATGGACATTCCTGAAATGTGAGGACAGATAAATGACCCAGGAGCTTGCAAGGGCATTTGAATTTGGGAGTGCTGACTCCAGGAGCCCTCCCGTGTACTGTGGTGAAGCCCCTTGCTGGGGGGTATATGCTGATTATCAGTAATAGGAAAGACACAGGCACCAACTATCAGAATGGCAACAGACAGAAGTGGGTGTCTGCCATGCCTCTAGCTGAGCCCAAATCTGGGATGCTGGGGTCCATGTCCCCATGTGCCAGGACACAGGTAGGTCCTCGAGACCCTTCTAGATGCTAGCTCAGGAGAGACAGCATCCAGCAAGCAGGTGCTCCCATCCAAGAGCTGGGAGGCACAGAGCACCACCAAGCACGGCCCTAAAAGGGACACTGGCTCATCTGCTGGACAGCCCCCCACGCTGTGCCAAGGGTGTGAGTTATCCGCCAGCTGAGATGTTGATCCCCTGATCCTCCTGATGGCCAGAGCAGGCCCAGGAGCAGGCCGAGCCCCCAGACTGTCTGATGACCCTAAGACACTGTACAATTGTATCCTTCTCTGTGCATGCTATGACATTGCAAGAAGGTCAGCAGGCACCAGTTCTAGTCCGACCCCATCACACAGATGAGGAAAGTAAGACCCGGGAAGACACCAGGAATGAGAAGCCCTGGGTTTTCTTTCCAGGGCCACCGCTGGGTCCACCCACCCCGGCCCACCCCGGACCCCTCGGGTCTGCCTCCACCAACTTTAACCCCTTGTCAGCTCCAGATCCATGTGGGCCTCTGTCCCCTCCTTCCATCAAGGACCGGAGACCACCCCCACGAGTCCCTCCTGACAGCTCCTGCAAGGAGCGAGCTCATCTCTGGGGCAGCTTCTCCACCTTCTCTGCCTCCCCTCTCGTTGGGGAAGTCATCACACTGGATAGGCCGTTCAGCTAATAAATATGTATGCGGGATTTTTATTACTTAATAGTTGTAAGGTTAATCGTCGTGGTGAACGCCTATATTTAAAGTGTCAATGGAGCTGCAAAATGCCAAACTGAATAGCTTTAACACACATTAGTTCTACTTGTGAATCTACAAATAGGAACCTTGTCAGAAAAGTATTCAAACCAAGATCAGTATTGATTTTGGTCCTCGGGAAAGGCACTGGACTGTGACAGTTTAAAATGATAAATGTCTAGAGAATTATTTGCCCATATTGATAAAAAGAAGCAGATATAAAGCTGACAGTCTCAGAAGCGTCACCGCGGAGTGAGGGCAGCACATCTAACATTGTTAGGGGCTCCAAGCTAATCTCCCCTTTGATATGGAGAAGATCCTCCTCTGATCTGACCCTGCCCTGAGACTCAGGCTTGTAATTGCAAAGGAGGGGCATATTCAGTCCGCTCTGGGTTCCCGTCCTGATCTCCACCACTGTATTTTTGGAAGGTAGCATTCTGCTGGGACTCCAGGGCTCAGTAACCTTCCGTGGCTCAGAAAGCAAGGCGGGAGTCCCCAGGCTGGCCTCAGTGCTCTTGCCCCAAATGGCACCACCTCCCTCCCAACCTCATCACTCCAAGCTCACCCCACAGGCCCTCTGTGCCAGCATGACTGGTGGGTTATGGCTCTTAAGAATTTCCCTCAAAAGCTTTGCTCCCTGGTTTCGATGGCCCAGAATGTGCTCCCTATCTATTTTGGCTGTCTGAAGCTGACCCCACATCCTCTTCATTCTCTACTCTAATGCCACGGTGACCTGAGCAAAAGGGGGAGTCCCTCCCTGACCAGGCGTAGTCAGATTCTTCGGAATCCTCTTCCCCACAGGACGTAGACTTCGGGGCTTCCCTGTTCATCTCTGCACGGTCCAACCCCAGCAAGAAAACTGCTCAGTCCGTTTCATCAGAATACCCACCCTCCACACCTGATCGCCCTCATCCGCCTGCATGCCTCACCAACCAGGCCTGCCTGCAGCAAGAATCCCGTGGGGTCATTTTGCCAGGACACCCAGACCCCCAGTGATTCCTCTTAGCGATTTTCTGTCCATGGACCCCCACCCTGCTCCTTGGCTGCAAATCCCCTCTTCCTGTTTTCTTCACCACTGAGCCCAATTTCTCTCCCCTAACCAAACCCATTATAGTAACACAACCCTGAATCCTTATCGGGGAAGCCTGCCTTATCCTCTTTAGCAAGAGTCATGAAGAAATCGGTCTCTCACACTAGACCCCCACAACGAAAGAGCATGCCTTTGCCTATCAGCCTCCTAACCCGGCAGTATTCTCCCTCTGAGACCACATCAGATATGCCGGTATGTCAGTTAAGTCTTATCTGTCTCCCTCCACCACAACATAAAGACAGACTCCTGGGTTATTTTGTTCATCGCTGTGGAACAGGGTCTGGCACAGGGAAAATGTGAGCTTATACAAGAGTAAAGGAGTGAATGAGTCCTTTAAGAAGCCTTCCCAATACCACCAAGCCCTCTCTTCTCTTCAAACTGACAGGACCTTTCTACTTCTCATGACCCACTCCTCTGCTCAGAAACCTTCCATGGCTCCCTATGGCCTAAGGACCAGGTTTGAAGCCCTCAGTCTGACCTGCAGAGTCGGGCCCTGTCTGGGGCCACTCTGCAAGCCCCATATCTTCCTCTCTAGTCTGAATCTCATGACCTGCCACGCAGGACCTGGCTGCTTCTCTCTGCACAGTCCCTCCACACTGAGATTTCTGGTGGGCATCCCACTTGGTCTGAGGGTGGCCTCATGCTGTTCTGCCACCATGGATGGCTCCCAGTTGGCCCCAGACCTGTCCTGTCCTGCCACTCCAGGTCCTGAGTCAGCAAGCAGAACCTGGGCCCATCTGAGCTCTGCTTGTTACCTTAGCTGTGAGCCCACTCACGGGCACTCACATTCACAAGTGTTGCCTCCAAGTAATATGCCTGGACACTATTTAAAATACCAACTCATGGAATCTTTTTCCTCCTGAATTTTCTTTCCTTTTCCTGCCTTGTTGTCTCTTGCTTCATAGGAGGATTGCTGCAGAGCAGAAAGCAGGTGGTGCCTAGAGGACATCCCAGCTTTTGCTTCCAAAAGCTTAAATCTGTTAGATGAATGTGGAGGGTTTGCTCAGAAGGAAAGAGGGAGAACCAAGTTCTCAGCAAGAAGCAAGAGATCTCAGAAGACTCATGAGTGAGGAATGATCTCCCCAAACCACAAGAGTTTTCTTCAATCCAGGCAGGGGGAGAACAGTTACAATTAGCCTTCAAGGAGAGGGGACCTGTCCACCCCTTCCTGGTAATGCCAACAGTGAACAAGTAAGAGCCCAGAGCAATGACTCCATGAGGTCTCATGGGGGTCGGGACCATGGGCAGCCTCCGAGAGGAACCCATGCCCTAGACAGGTCTGGAAGGTGGCAGAAAGTGACCTGCTTTCTAAGGGGCCATGCAGGCAGGACAAGTGGCAGGTCCTGGGGACCCAGGGGTGATGACCAGAGGGCCCTTGCTTAAATGTCTGGGGGCACTGGACCATGCCCCCATCAGGGAGGCAGGACCACCCCAGAGGAGCTGAGGTGGAGGGTTTCTGCCAGTCCAACAGGATGGGCCATAGAGGCAGCTGTAAGCTATAGGAAAGAGGAACAGGTGATTTGCTAAGTGGTGGACAATGATTCATAACCATGGAAACTGTGCCACTGCCTCCCCCTTCAGACAAGCGCTCCCTGAGGACAGGTGCTGTGCTCCTTCCTCTCCATCCTTTCTTAGCGGCCCAGGTAGGTGCCCAGCAAGAAGAGGTGGGACTTGGCCACATCCAGAGGGCCTGCTCGCTGGCCATTCGGGAGATGGCTCATGCCCTCTTCCCACCAAGAAGAGACTGGGAGTACTGGTCTCCAGAGGATGCCCAGGAAGAACAGGGGGATGAGGACACAGGATGTGTTGCGCATTGTACCAGCCAAAGGTAGCGGGCAGGCCCAGTACCCTCATATTCACTCTTGGGCCCCAAAGACCTGAGTAGCAGGGAGAAGGCACTCTCTTTCCATAGAGCAAGCAGGCCCCAGTCTTAATCCACATGCTAATGACCACCACCTAACGCTTCTCTCTCCTACCTCCAGAAAGATCTCAACATACCCAGAGCAGGGATTTCTGAAGAGGCCTTGAGAGATCCCAGAGTCAGACCACTCACTGTACGACTATGGTGCTGGGGCCAAGAGAGGGCCTTTTTGGGATGGTTAGCCTGAGAACTATGGGATTTTTCCTCTCTCTCATCTGCTCCCGCAGAGTCTATCCCGCCTAACAATCTCCATGCATGGCTTAAATCACCTCCAGAGTTTCACTCACTAAAGAAAAACAAACACACCTTGAAGTTTCTGATTTCCAAAGTCACAGAGCAACTCTGCAGATCTAAGACAGCCAAGCCTCCTGCCTCCAGGAAGTTATTCCTTCCAGCACCCCAGGGACATCACAGGAGTGTGTGCCTCCCTGCGACTCAGACCCCCACAGCCACAGCTAGCTAGCATAATGACTGCCCAGGGGCACAGGAGACCTGGGTCCCAGAACCACCCTGGCACTCAGCACTCCTCTCTAAGCCTCGGGCACCCTGCTCAGAAGGCTGGTTTTGGCGAGCAGGAAGGGAGAACTAGGGAGTAAGTAAGCAAATGGAGTAAGCAAGGAGGGGCCCTACCCTGCTCTCACCCAAGCCGCTCGGCTTTCAAACGCCTTTCATCTGGAGCCTCTGCTTGGAGACATCCGAAAAAGGACTCCACTACTGAACAAACAGGTGACACTTCCCCATCCCAGCCACACCCCCACCCCTACCCCTCGGGCAGAGTCTAAGAGGTCACACTGTGGCTCAGTGGGAAGAGGCTCCCGTGAGGAAAGCATCCCAACGGCATCTCACCAGGGATCCCCTCTGCATCTCACCAGGGATCCCCTCCACTTCCGAGCCATCCACTGACCCAAGGCAAAGTTTTGAGAAGGAACCTGGACAAGCAGCGCTCGTCACAGGCGTCCTGTGAGCGCCAAGGGGGCTGCTGGGCACGTTCTAGGAGGTGGTTGTGCTGCCTGGGGAGAAACGAGCCACCACTCCTTCCCTAAGTGGCCACATCCAGAGCCTCTGGCCACAGCCCCGTGGAGGCCCAGCTCTTTGGGCAGCAGGGAGCTGTTCTTCACACAGAAGCTTCCAGAGGACCCCAAATGAGGGTCGATGACAACAAAGCTGCCCAGCCTTCCCCTTCTAGCCTTGCTGTGGAACCTCAGGAGGGAAACCAGTGGCCCGGCCCAACACCCTCATTCTACAGACAGAAAAATGCAGTCGTAGAGAAAGGAAAGGGCTGTGTCAAGACCACAGAGCCAGTGTGGAGAGCCGGCTGAGACCTAGGACACGGCAGAAAGGGAAGAGACTTGAGTGTCCTGTTTCTACATTCAGAAGCCACAGCCTGTTCCATGCGAGTCCCCAGACAGTCTCAGCCAAAGGCCCTGCCCTGGGAGGAGCTGAGCGCCCCACTGGGAAAGGGGACCATCCGTACAGCACCTGAGCACAACTCTTGCCCCTCAGCCCCTGTCGGCCCTGCCCTCCCTCCAGGTCTGAGCGGCCGCAGCCCCCGCCGCGCGCCGCCACTGCCGGCCCGCGCTCCCTGCCCGTAATTACCCTGTGATAGATGTCGGCACTGCCTATCTGCGCGCAGGCTTTATGGTCATTTTCCAACAGCCCAGACCTTTTAAACTCTCTTGTGGGAGCAGGTTAAGATGATGATGCAGATGGATGGACCCTGGTGCAATATTATGTCAGCGATGGAGATGGAGGAGCTGCGGACGGGCGCCATTACCGCCCAGGGGTGCCCACGGGTGTCGAGCATGGCCAGTGCGGGGCAGGGGGCCTGCGCCGGACCCCTGGGCTCCCGCAGCAACCCCGCTACCCACACGCACTCTCACGTACTCACACTCACCCATACACCCACACACGGTCACACACGCTCACCATATACTCACCTTTACATGCTTACTCAGTCACACACACACCCACTCACAGACTCACACACGCTCACATGCTTGCCTATACACACCCACTCACACTCACCTATACACACCCACTCACACTCACCTATACACACCCACTCACACTCACCTATACACACCCACTCACACTCACCTATACACACCCACTCACACACTCACCCATACACATTCACACACTGACTCACTCACTCACTTGTTCACACTCTCACACTCAACCCCCACACACTCCGCCTTAGCCTCTCTAGTAAGTTGTCTGGCTACAGTCGGACTCTGTTCCCATGGAAACAGGAAAAGTCAGCTGTGTCTGTTGGGTTGCCAGGAAGACACAGGTCTGCAGAGAGGAAAGGCAGCCAAGGTAGACGTGCTCCCAAGCTTGCTTGATGGGGACGGGGAGAACCAAGTCAGATGCAGAGGTGGACCCCCAAAGGCCAGCCCCTCCAGCCCAGAGAGGGGCCCGAAGGGACCAGTATGCCCCTGTCAAGCACCCTGGACATGGGTGACGTGGGCACACAGAGGGGTTGGCGATACAGTCCTGGGCTTCCCTGCAGAGGGCTCCACATCGGTGCTCCCTCGTGGAACAAAGCCAGAGGAAGAAACAACAGAGGGCAGACTCATTTCCACCAGCTACAAAGAAACTCCCCATGCTGGGCTCTCCTTGTCCCAGTTCTGAGAGTGAGAGAAATGGCAGCACTCCTCCCGCCAGAGGCACAGTAACGAGCTTCTCGGGGCTAAGGCCCCTACTGTCCTCCCTGCAACACAGGCCAAGGGTGCCAAGGGCAATGTGCCCAGGGGGAGCACAACGAGGCAGTTCTACTGGGAACCCCACGGCGCCAAGGGAGAAGACGGTCTGACTCAGAACGAAGGTTAAAGCGTGCAGGTTCCTGAGACGAGCGGAGCGCACAACCTTCCGGCAACCCTCCAGAAATGGAGCTGCTGCTTCTCCAGACTACAGAGAGCTTCTGACTGTCGGCTCAGAGAGGAGCCAGCTAGCAGGGCAAATACCCAGTGTGCTAGGGAACGGTGGAGCTACCCGCTCCGACATGCACCAAGCTGGAAGTATGAATTACCCATATAAAGTATAACAACACCAACTGTTAACAGAGAAAGAAGTATTTACGAGTCTGGCCACCTGCAGTTCACCCTGGCAAGGCGTCTCTCATCCTGAGATCTCCTTGAATGGGGTAGAGGCTACTGCTGTGTAGACAGCCATGTCCGGCTGGCTCAGGACTTGGCTGAGCCTGGGCCTGAGGGGAAGAACAGCCATGGGAGAGAGCTGGGGAACAGGGACTGGGGAATGAGGACTGGGCTGGTCCTCTATTTCCCACTTGGGTTCCATTTCCTGTGTCTGAGGATAAAGGCTTTTTTTTTTTTAAAGATTTTATTTATTTATTTGACAGAGATCACAAGTAGGCAGAGAGGCAGGCAGAGAGAGATGGAGAAGCAGGCTCCCTGCTGAGCAGAGAGCCCCATGCGGGGCTCAATCCCAGGACCCTGGGATCATGACCTGAGCCGAAGGCAGAGGCTTTAACCTACTGAGCCACCCAGGCGCCCATGAGGATAGAGGCTTAAGCCACAGCCTATACCTTCTAAAGCTAGGAACTGGAAGCAGATAAGAGAAATGGATTCCTTGTAGGTACAGGAAGCAGAAACCCGACACCAATTCATACCCCCACCTACTATGATTAGAAGCTCTCATGGGGGACACCTGGGTGGCTCAGTCAGTTACGTGTCTGCCTTTGGCTCAGGTCATGATCCCCAGGTCCTGGGATTGAGCCCTGCATTGGGCTTCCTGCTCGGCAGAGAGCCTGCTTCTCCCTCTCCCACTACCCCTGCTTGTGTTCCCTCTCTCGCTATCTCTCTCTCTGACAAATAAATAAATAAAAGTCTTTAAAAAAAAAAAAAGCAGCAGCTCTTACTGGCCAGGCATCCACTAGTATCAAGGATGTTCCTAAGTAACCACCATTAATCTCTCCACTTCCCACTACAAAACTGCTAGGGATGTATAATTACCCCCATTTTACAGGAGGGAACATTGAGGTTTCAGACAAGCAGTGTGACTTCCCCAGGATCATCCAAGGAGGAAGGGGTCAGGCCTGGCACACCGAGTCTGCTGAGATGCCCAACAGACCAAAAGAATCAGCATCGAAGGGCCCAGCCCTTCTGGGCTTGAATCCCAGTACATCAGCCTCCTTAACTGTGTGACCTTAGCTAAGTGATTTAACTACTCTCAGTCTCCAGTTCCTTGTGCACAAGTTGGTGTTCATTATGCCCATCTCCAGGGGTCACCAGTAAGTTGAATGAGGCCCCCAGCCCGCAGCAGGGCCAGCTAACGGGGAGAGGGAGGTAAAGGCCAGCCTGTCTGGTGTACTGCTGGCCTCACAAGGTTTCAAAAACGCCTGATACCAAATAAATGGCTGTGGAATGAATGCTAGTTTTTCTTTCCCTACTGAAAGGAAGCATATGCTCACAGAACATGAGAAATGGAAACACATTTTTAAAATGTCACGCCTAAGTCCCACCTCCAAAAAATAATCACTGTTCTGCTTTTTCTTTTAGGTAAATCATTTGAGTCCTGTGAATTCCTCACCTCCCAGCCAAGATTTGTGCCACTCATATTTCAGCCAAAGACTCCCCAGACAAACTAAACCAGCGACCGTCCCGAGGCTCTGGCTTCCCTCCCCTGTAAGCCCACCAGAGTTCCAGTGGGAAGGGAGACCCCTCCCCCGCCGAGTCTGCCCCCTGCAGCCAGCAAGACAGAAGGCTTCTCCTCTCAGAAATGGTGGCCACTCAAACAACTGGGGCTTCGGAGGGGCCAACATGTGAAGACAGTGACCAACCAGACCCTTCAAAACAGAACCCTTAGTCAGGGCGGGGGCAGGGGTGTTTCCCCAGGTCACCGGAAGTGCTTGTTTCTGAGAGAGGGTCCTGGCTCCTTGCCTGGCCTACAAGGCCCTTCATGGCCTGCTCCCTGCCTGTTCCTCATGCTTTCCTGCTATTTCCACTACACCCCAGTCACACCAAACATCCACACAGGTCCCCATTCAACCCCCCTTTTGTGTTCTTTCCCACAACATTAAGTGTTCTCCTCCTGAGTGGCAAACTTGCGTTCAGCCTTCGAGGTCCCATTCAGACTCCATCCCTTCTGAGCCAGAAAGCTTTCCACAGGCCCCAGAGTTAGTGAGGTAGCCCTATCCTGTGTTCCCACACCCCACAGGCTTGCCTCCACAAGTCCCACGCCCATTATCACACCTGGATACTTGGCAGAACAGGAGCTCCTGGGGGGGGGGGGGGGTAGGACATGGTATGGTATGATGTTGGGGACAATAGCACAGTGGGGAGCTGTCTGGCTCCAATTACTGATCATTTGCCCTAAAGATGTGTCTATGCTTCCCGGTATCTGGAATTAGGTCTGGGAGAGGCAGGCTCACCAAATGTCCAGGGCAGGGAGGGAGATAGGATGCAAAGGAGAGGACACAGTAGGCAAATAACAGGGTGCCAGATGGGACTCTCCCATGGGAAGGGGAACCAACAATGCCATATGGAGAAAGCCGGTGACAAGCAGAGCCGGCCAGCTCCCCAACTGGACCGTCACCTGTAAACCTCTCTTGTCAGGCATCCACCATCTAGGACCACTCGGGTGGGGCAGGACAGCAGAGGCCTCCAGCCCGGGGACAAGCAGATCCACTGTCATCCAACAGACAGAATGCTCTCTTCCTCCAAATGAAGCAGAAGGAAGGCCTCCAGGAGAGTCACTCCTACAGACATGGATGCCTGCCAAAAGTGGGCAGTGGTACCACATATCCACAGGGTGCTGGCTGGGGGTGATTTCTGCAGGGCTTGAAATATGTCCCCTGGAATTTGAGGTGCAAGAGGACACAGGAAGTATGACTGCTATGGAAGCTGGTACTTGGAGAGGAAAATGGGACCCGATACCGACGACCCCAAGCTGGCTTTCCTAGGTCCTGAAGAGTGCAGAAGACGACCTCAGGGCTACACACACACACATGAGCACAGAAGTTAAAGGGTGAGGCAGGAGTCCTGGCCACTTTGGAGGCCACCAACCAGGTGAGGCTGTACCTGCCAGCCGGGGAGATGGCAGTACAGACCCTCCATGGCAGGAGAGGGGAGCTCAGCTGGCCTTCCAGGGAGCCCCTCAGGGATGGAGAGCACCAGGGTGACCCTGGACACTGCCCCTGAGGAATTCAGACTCATCTTCCACCTGGAGACCACAGCTACCCAGCAGGGAGGAGCCCTATGGAGCCAAAGCAAAATCCACCCATTTCACTGACAAAGGATGAGGGAAGCAAGAAGGTCCCCACAACCCCTGTCCCGGGAGACCCGGGGGAGGAGGGAGAAGCGCTTCAGAGGAAAAGGCTGTTCTTCCCCCACACAGCTGGGAGGCTGAGGCTTCAGACCAGACCGCAGCAGGTTCTAGAAACTGCGAGTAGCCAAAAGCCATGGGGCTGCCCCTGATGTGATGAGAAACCGAGAGAGAGATCCAGCAGAGCAAGATGAATGGGGAGGAAGGAACGCCACACAGAAACGCCACCCCACTGAGCTGGAATCCTTCAATAAAAGTTACAAGGAGAAAAGGAGGGAGGCGAGCAGTATGCTCCAGACAAGGGAAGGAAGAGAAGGGAAGGCCGACTTGGCACTGAAGTCAAGACTGGGACTCAGGGAGCCGGGTGCCGCCAGGCCTCCGAGGCTGGACAGGAACTCTTCTGATCAGCAGCAAGTGGGCCCTGGTGGCCCAAAAGGGTGCGGCCTGACTTCTCACTCCTGGCTGCCCAACACAACCACCGGGAGTCTCTTCAAAAACACCTCCCCAGACCTCACTCAAGACTAAAAGAGCCTGGCTGGGGGCGGGCGCTGGAAACAGTCTGAAACGCTCCCTCGTGATTCTCATGTGCAGCTGTGGGTGAGAACCGGCAGATAAGGCGGTTTTCCGAGGGTGCTCTTTGGACCAGCAGCATCCCCTGGGAACTGGGAGAAATATAGATTCTCAGGCCTGACCTTTAGGCACCACATCAGACACCCTGGGAGCGGGG
This sequence comes from Mellivora capensis, assembly GCA_004024625.1. Taxonomy (NCBI): domain Eukaryota; kingdom Metazoa; phylum Chordata; class Mammalia; order Carnivora; family Mustelidae; genus Mellivora; species Mellivora capensis. The sequence continues at coordinate 65,961 of PISX010008527.1, forward strand.
CCCAGCAACCTGTGCTGACAGGCGTCCAGGGGATTCTGAGCCGGGTCAGGGCTGGAGACCCACTGGACTGAGGAAGGAGGAAGGCGATGGGTGGGCTGCCCGATAGGGAGACCAGTGTGGGCTGGAAGCCAGAAAGCCCTCTCCAGGCAGCACCCCAGGCCCCTGACTTCCCCTCTCCCCAGCTCTTCAGCTCTTGGTAGAAGGCCCAGCAGACCCTGACCATTAGGTGTTTTGTGATGCAGATGGCTTGCTCTGTGGCACAAAATGCTGAGCTCCCCGGGAGCACCCTGTGTTTACTCACTCTTGCTTTCCCAGGCATGCAGGGATCTAGGGGAGATGCCTGTGCTCCCATTAACCATCTCAATGAAATCAGCTGGCTCCTCAAAGGGCAGCAGCACAACAATGGAAACCAATAATAATAATTTACTAATTGTCTCTGAGCTGGAGTCACTCTAATCACCCATGGACAAATGAGAGCCATTAAACATCCCTCAAATTCCAGGAGCCGAGGCTGCACCCCTGCCCCAGCTAGGAGAGCTGCAGGAGGAGCATGCAGGGGGTAGGGGTGCTGTACTGAGGACCAGAGATGCAGAGCAGAAGGAACGGTACAGTGAGGCAGACAATGATGGTGGCTCAGAGAACCAAGGCAGAGAATGGACTCACTCCCCCCATCTCCCACTTCCTCCACCCCTGCCTGCTGCTGTTGGGAGCCACACAGAAGCTCAGCCTGTAGTATTTGAACTCTTGGCTTCATCTTTTACCGAGCAACCCTCTTTTGTACCACCTCCTCCAGGAAGCCTTCTGAGGCTGCTGTGTGAGGAGATGGGCTAAGCGCAAAGTCCTAGAGCTACACATCAGGAATGATCCATTCCCATGCCTTAACCCTGTCTCACAGGTGAGGAACCCAGGGCTCCAAGGGGCACAGTGACTGGAGGCCAGAGTTCAAACCCAGGTCTTCACACACAAGGCTTCCCTGATGCACAGCCAGAGGCGTGGGGGTGCGGGGGAGGGCAGGGAATAGCTGTTCTTTCTAAGCGCTTTCTCCTTTTCAACGGTAATAAGTTGACAAGAGCGTTGTCTTGACTGCGGCGGCGCACAGTCAGGAAAGAGGACAGGATGCAAACAAGCCTGTGCGGCAGAGAGAGCAGCCCAGTGCTTTTCCCATGCTCCCTCCCTGCCTGCTGGCCCCGCCTGGACCACCCCCAGGCTCCCTCTGGCCTGTCTGAGGCTCTGCTCCTCTCCAGGAGCTCCTAATCTCCCATTACCAGCTCCCAGACCCACTTATGGGAGACCTGACAGCTCCCCGTCTAGACGGCAGACTCCTAAAGTCTTAATTGCTCTTTCATCAACAGAGAAGGGCTGCTTCTTCGTCAAGCAGCCAACCACTCAGCGAGTCCTTGTAGAGCTCCTACGGGGTATGAGCCACGCAGGGGATTCAGAGATGTCTGAGGATTTGATGGATCATCCGGGGTCAGAGGAGGACAGTTCAGGCACTGCCTGGGCTGGGCCTCATGCCAGATATTAGGCTTCCAACAAAAACATGACCCAGGCCATCTGGGTGCTCCACCAGCTCCTCAGAGAGGGAAGGCAGGGAGGGAAACTCGGGCTGCAAAAGGCCTCCCCACGTGACCTTCCAAGCACCTGATCCGAAGGCACCTGGGGCAGGGAGTCCTCCCCACTGGTGCTTCGGCATCGCTCCCCTCCACGGGGATTATCCCCTCCTTTATTGAACATTTACGAGGTGCTGCGTGCCGCCCAGGGGGAGTGCCCAGCATGCCCCGGTCCTTGGGGCAGGTGCACCTTACCCTCCAGCCCTGTAGCCAGGCTAACAGGCCTTGGGTCTCTTCCCCGCCCTAGTCCCGGGCATGGTGTTAATGGGTGCCGAAGGTTCCCTGGGTACAGGTCCCACCAAGTGCAACTGCCTGCTCCTCCCAACATCTCCCTGTGAAGGGGTTCTGCCTGACCCTGTCCCCTAGATGGCCTTCCCCCCACAGCCATCTGCCCTGAGTGCCAGCACTGCCTTCCTCCCACCGGGGCCCTGAGACACAATTTGGTTGCCACGATCAGGCTCCATGAGCTGTAGCTACGGCTGGCTGATGTTCCGGGTCTCCTGGGGACAACTAAGGCGGGGGTCCACATGCACCTTTGATGCCTGTCCCCAAAGGGCTGTTCTGAGGGGCTCAGTGAGACCACAGGCTCCCCTTGGCATCCAGGGCAGAAGAGAAGAGCCCTCCTTTGTCATCATTCTGGAAAGAATGGCTCCCTGGAGGTAAGGATCTGGGTTGTCACAAACAGACTGTCAAATTGAGAGCCATTTATTCATCTCACAATCGCCTAAGTTCCTCTGGTTTGGGGTTTTATTTTTTGTTGTTGTTGTTTTTTTGTTTTTTTAAATCACTGATTGTGCATGACTTGGCAGCGCTGTCCCTGGCTTCAGCCTTGAATCCCTATCCCGACCCTTTGCGGTGGGGAACCAGGGCTCAGAGGAGGGAAGGCCCTCGTTCAAGTCACCCAGCAAGTTCAGGGCCTTCTGGAATCCAGCCCCCTGCCGGCCCCAGGTCCAGACCCCCCAGGGGCAGCCAGCCCACCACAGGTGACCTCTGCCACGGCAGAGGCTGGCTCTGGCCTCGCTGCAGGCACCCAGGGGCCTCGCTGCAGATTAACTACCCGAGACCGCGCCTCCCTTTCCACCAGCCACCGTGGCAGCAACTGCCGTCAGAAGGTAAGCAAGCCGCAGAGCTGCCGCCAGTGTCCTCCTCTCTCTGCCAGGCCAGTGCCAGGTGCCTCTCATGGGAGGGGGAATGACAGAGTCAGGATATGGCAGCTAGAAGGGAAGGGGGGGCCATCTAGGCCCACGGGACACCCTGAGAGGTGGGGAGGGGGAGGGGAGAAGGACGTTCTGCTAGACAGAGACTAGGTGCCATTCCCTAGACTTCGAGGGCGGGGGAGGGGTGTGTCCAGCCCCATCAGCATGGGGACCATGCTTCCCCCGTGACACTGGCCATATTTCTGGAGGAGAGCCCCCATGGTGGCCTCATAATGGAAAAGTTAGGGCTCTGCCGTGCTGATATGTCCATCAAATCTGCCCCAGAGGGGAGACATCATGCCTTCCGGAGCAGAGAACAATGGACACCCAGCTGAGGTTGTGTGTGTGTGTACATGTGAGCGTGCTCCCAGATACCACCGAAGGAAGAGACCAATTTAGAGAATCAGAGGCCAGCCTACTCTGCATGGCTTCTAGGAGGCATGTACGGTAAATAAGGATTCAAGAAAAGAAATGTTGCATCATTCAATTAATTTTAGCCTTGAATCGTAGTGGCGGGTGGGGGGGCTGGCGGGGGGAGTGTAATCAATACCAAGCATTCGGCTTGCTAACATGAAGCACATTTCATACAAAGCTGGACATTTTTCTCCTTGTCATACAGAATTATCTTAATTATTGTTTCAAGGAACAGCCTTATATAGCATCATCTAGTAGTCTGGGAGGCGGCTCAGAAACTCGTCACTGGAATAATTTATGATTTTTCTTTCTAACATCTTGGTCTTGTTTGATATGCTTGCCATTTCTCCCTGACAGGGAGGTCGATTAAATCACATTTATATTGTAAACGTATGCATTGCTTTTTACCCAAGGCGCTGGATGAAGAGATACAGGGGCCCCAAGGGAGGGAGAAGCCAATCCACTTTCATATTGCAAATTTCTGCTGTTCGGAAGAAATGAATGGTTGCCAGGGAGAACTGGGAATTACTTGAGGATGCAAAATGTTATTTTAGAATCCTTTTGAGAGGGTTTTTCCCCTCCCCCATCTCCTCCAGCATTTTCACTTCTCCAGCTGCTAATGGAGGCCAGGACCAGTCCCTATGCAAACGCCAAAGGAATGCACTTCACGGGCATTCTTCAGGGGATCGGCCTGAGCCAAATTTTCGTCCTGGCTGACCTTAAGCAGGCTGCCTCTTGGCCTCAAAGGAGGGTGGGGGCACGCAGAGAAAACAGACGCTCTTCCCATTTTGCAAGGCATTTCATCCTCCCAATCTGGGGGCTAGATGGGGCCACACTCTCTCTGCAAGCTGATGGTTGGATTTGGTGGTGGTGGGGAGGGCTTTGTAAATAACAGAAAGTGTTCGAAATGAAGAGGGGAAAGGTCATTAGCAAGGGCCAGGGAGAAGTGACGCTGCACCATCATTAACCTAACCGAACTAATTAGGAAACATTCAGGTTTTATAAATTATGCAAGACGCTCAATTTATACTTTTTCAAATTCCTACCATAACATAGATAATGAGGGAACATTTACAGTAACAGCGTAACCTAATCAAGAAACCCTTTCATTAGCATGAAATCTTCCAACACGGTGTTTGCGAGCACAACAAACGGAATTATAGATGTCGGGGGAGGCCAGGGGGGGAGGGCTGGATTGGGGGGAGGGCTGGACAGGAATGCTGATTGCACATTTGGCAAGACCTGAGGCTCTATGAAACCTCCCTCTCCCACCCCCAGCATGAAATAGAGCTTTCCCAGGGCTCAGATCTGCAAACTGGCTAGGGAGATCTGGAAGGTCCCCTTGACTCCCCAGTTCTCTCTGGGGTGTGAATCAGCCCGTGGGTAATTTATAACTCCCCTCCTCTGTGTGGATCCTCTAATCCTAGGAGAGTGATAACCAGGGTGCCAACCAGCTCTTTCTACAGGCTGAAAATACCCCGTGGAGGTCATGAGTCAGCCTCCTTGTGAAGGTGCTGTCCTCCGTAAATATCAGACAAATGCCTGACGTGCCATTCCCAGTGGTGACTTTGCCTGGGCCTTCTGAACTCACTGCTAATGGGCAGAAAGCAAGGGGCAGGGTCCAGGTACCATTTTGAATCCCGAGTCTCAAGGGGATCCTACCACATTACCCAAGATCAGTGGAGCCAAGTGAACCTCTCTCTAGTAAGAAGCCACCATCTCCCAGGGAAGTAGCTTCCATGCTAACTAGTTATAAAGCCCTTTCAAAGGCTATCACAGGGAAATGGAGAAAACCCCAGCTTCCATGGACCTCTACCACAGCTGACCCTCTCCATATTGGTTGAACAGGGACACCCATATCATTCAGCTCAGGCTGCCACCACAAACTACCATAGGCTGGGTGGTTTAAACAACAGAAATTTATTCCTTGCTGTCAGGAGGTTCAGAAGTCCAAGATCAAGGTGCCAGCAAGGTTTGAGGCCACTTCTCTTGGCTTCTAGGCACCCACCACCTCCCTGTGTGCTCACATAGCCTCTTCTTTGGGTCTGCACACAGAGATGGACAGCTTTCTGGTTCTCTTCTTATAAGACACTAACCCCATCATGAGGGCCCCACTCTCAGGACCTCCTTTGATGGTAATTACCCTCAAAAGGCCATTGCTTTGTGGGTTAAAGCTTCCATACATGGATTTTTAGGGAGACATTTAGTCCACCCAAATGACATGTCCACCCAGAAGATGGGAATGGGACCTTGTTCAGAATAAGGGTCTTCATAGATGTAATTCCATTAAGGATCTTGAGATCCCTGAAATCCAGACCAAGACACAGAGGAGCAAGCAATGAGAAGGTCATTTTGAATGGAGAGGCAGAGATTGGAGTGATGTGTCTATAAGCCAAGGGACATCAAGGATTGCTGGCAGCCACCAGAAGCTGGAAGAGACAAGGAAGGGTTCTCCTCCAGATCCTTTGAGGGAATGTGGCTCTGTCGCCCTGACTTTGGACTTCCAGCTTCCAGACTTAGGAAAGAATAGAGTTGTGTTGTGTTAAGCCTCCTGGTTTGTGGTTATCTGTTATAACAACTCTAAAAACGAATACATTCACTAAGTATTCATCTCCGTTCTCCAGAAAAAACAGACCCGAGATGGATATACACAAAGAAATTCATTATAGGGAATTGGCTCATGCAGCTACGGAGTCTGAGAAGTCTCATGAGGTGACATCTGCAATCTGGAGGCCCAGGAAGGTGAGTGGGTCAGCGCCACTGACGAAAGGGCCTGAGAACCAGACCTGACTGACAGCATGAAGTCCCCATCCAAGGGCAGGAGAAGACAGATTCTCCGACTCAGTCAGGTAGGCAGAAAGAGAGAGAATCCTCTCCCCCTCCTCCTCTGTGTTTTTGTTCTATCCAAACCCTCAAAGGATTGGATGAGGCCCACTCACACTGGAAACGACAATGTGTTTCCCTCAGTCCACTGAGTCAAACACTAATCTCTTCCAGGAACACCCTCACAGACACACCCAGAAATAATGTTTAACGAAATATCTGGACACCCTGTGACTCAGTCAAGCCGAGACATCAAATTAACCATTCCACTGGGCCTCGGTGTCCACCATCTGCAATAGTAACCGTGCCCTGCACGTAGGAAGTACGCAGCAGGGGTGAGCCGCTGGTTATCAGGCGGGGCTGAGATCTTCCTCTGAGTTCTGCCCCCTGGCCCTAGTTCTAAGCCTCCAATACCAGGGAGAAGAGCCTGCTCCCCCTCCCACCTTCAGAAACCTGAAGACGGGGGTATGTCATGCTCACAGCTAGATAGCCCTCATCCCGTCTACTGCTTCTTACGACCACATGGTTGAGTATCACCTCATTATTCTGGTAGCTGACTTTTGGGCAAGCCAAGGCACTAGCCATGAGGTGAACCCACGTGAACGGAATGGAAGTCCCCAATTCGCTCATCCTTGAACCACGAATTTATTCATTCACCATTCATGCACGATTCACCCATTTATTTCTTGAACCAAAGACTCTTCAGGATCTCCTCAGCGTCAGGATCCATGCTTGGAGATAAGGATGCAGTCAGGGAAAGACAGAGTCACTACCCTCATGGAGGTTCCAGAGCAGGTCGGACTCCACTTCCACACACCAGGCCAGGGCCCCATGGCGCGGGACAAAGGCCACTGGGGACAAACCCTGCCTTAGTCCTGTGTTCCTTGAGACCTGAGGGCCTCGCAGAAGTGCAAGCCCGGGGCTCCCTGGTTCTGTCTTCCATCAACGTCTGGCTCCCCCACCACCTCAGCCCTCTCGGTACGGTGGGGATATTGCAAATGCCGTCATGGAGATTACCTTTGCTATAACCGTTCAGAGCGTGAGCTTCAATTACCCACTCTCTGGTTCTCTGGTGCAGGGAAGCCCACGTCAGCGCTGGAGAACGTTCTCTCCCACATCATTACCCAGCTTTTCCATATTCCCTCCAGTAATTTACAAGCTGCAGACTGTAAATTCTGCAGGGAAGACGCAGGGACAATGGTGTCCTGCTTTCACATTTGTAGCCGTGTGGGCACGATGCTTCTAGGGATGCTTCTTGGGCTTCTCCCTCTCTAGTTTTTCCACTTGAGGGAAAGAAAGAAAGGAGCAGAATGCTTCCCAAATCACTCCCAAATGTTCCTCTGAAAACCTGAGGGTGACCCTAGCTGCCAGTGAGCTAGTCACACAGGGTGACAGCTTCACAGATCCTGGTCAGTGAGCATGAATCTCTACAACAGGAGTGGGCTCCTGATGGACCCAGATGGGGAAGCTCTCTTACAGATGTTCCCAGATAGCTAGCTGTGCGGCACCAGCCTGGCACATGTGGACAATAAGCTAGAGGTTTGGCATGCCGAGGTTTGGGGGTCACGGCAAGATCGTGCAAGTGAGGGGCTGAAGGAAGTCCCTTCTAAAGGTCCACCTGAGGTCCATGCCCGGCCCCAGTTCCGCCACTTGGCAGAGAGAGACCGCTCCATTTAACAGATGAGAGAACTGAGGCCCCTCGAGTCCCGAGAAGGAAAGTGCTTAAAATTGATGGATTGTTGAGAGAGAAGTTACTTTTGAGGGTAGGTGGAATGATTCAAAGGCCACAGCTGTGCAGCGGGGTCTGCAGGACACAGTGATGGCCCCCTTTGCGTGGCAGGGCAAACAGAGGCCTACAGATGGGGTGCTCTGTACTCAAGGCCCTGACCAGGCAGGACAGAACCAGGGACTGAGACGCCAGTCTGCTGTGCCCCCACATGCCCTGCTGGCAGCCTTTCCGTCAGCCAGCCCAGGTTGAGCCCGCATGTGTGCCTGGCTCCAAGGGACAGAAGAAAAGTCACATGTCTACCTCTAGAAGTCACGGGCTAGATAGCTCATGGCCATAAGTACAAATTCAAGAGGAAAGGGATGTTACAGTTGTAGCATGTTGGCACCTAAGACCTAGTAAGAGGAAGAGGCGAGCTGTGGGCTGGGAGGAAGGGGGGCAGAGCCCGTGTGTGGGGAGGAGGAGGAACTCCGTCACACGAAGAGCCTGTTCCCCCACCACACCCTATTAAACACTATCACCATTTGGTCTTCCTTCCTGTGAGGAATTAAGGGGTACAAGTCCTGCCTGGGCTACAGGTCCCACCTCTGGAGCTCCATGGAAGCTTTGTATCTTTGATAAACCTTTTTTGAGAGGTACCTGAGCAGGCGCCTCTTCTTGGCAATTAAACGAACTCAACTGAAGGCGTCTGTGACCATCTCCCCCCGCCCCCCCCAGCAACCCTTGTCAGGGCTCAGCGTGTATCCTCTCTTCCTCTTGGGTGCACATCAGCATCCATGCTCCAGCGTATGGCCCTCTCCTGCGGGGCCGGTGCCCCGTGATGGAAATGCCAGACCCACCTCCCAAGTCACGTGCTGCCATGCTTTGTTGACGGTAACTGGCTCAGGGCAAACTGACCTGCTGAGAAGACGCTAGCCACCACACCATGGTGGACACCCTCTGTGCCACTGAATTTCTGTCACAGGCCAGGGACGCGAAGGTGAACAGCACTGAGATGGAACTAAGGAGCAATCAGAGTTCATTGGGGACCAGAAGGGACCAGACTGGGGATTCGAGGAGGCTTCCCAGAAGGAATGCCACTGAGGCAGACCTTGTTGGAAGTGGGAGGGAGAAGGGGGTAGGAAGGGAATTCCAGGCAATGGGAAAGGCACAAGGTAAGGGGACTGATGTACCCTACTGACTTCAGCCTGTCTTATCAGCTCTCAGCAGGAGCCACTAATACCTCTGGGGGACAGGAGTGCTAGGGGATAGGGAGGAAATTCAGACGTATTTTCTCTCAAATTTCCTACTTTGTTCCTATCAATTAAAGGCCAGTGATGTCACCAGACAATATTATTGCATGATGAGATATCCCAGGGATGGGGCTCTCTCTGAATTTCGTGGATGAGGGGCATGTGGCCCAGAAAGGTGAAGTAATTTACCTGAGGTCACCCAGCAAGATAATGAAACAGCCATGACAAGGATCCATGTTTGCTGACCCCAGACCCCTGGCATCTTTCACTAGACCCTTCTCGGGGCAGCCAGCTGTGAACATCTTTTGATTTTCTCCCCAGCAAACTCTATAGCAAGGCCTTGCAGGGCCTGGCCTTTCATTATTTTCAGTGCTGTTTACATATGAGAGAGAGACAAGATATGCAAGGCAGTCAAAAGGGTGCCCCCATCAAATGTAAAGCCCGTGGGGGCCACAGTGCTCTTCCCTCCCTCTCCACCTCCCCACCGAACTGCTCTGATTGTTAGGAAAGCAGGGCTGCGGCTGGGTCAGGGGATTGATGGCCTCTCCTGCAGTGATGGAGCGGCTGGAGGCAGCCAAGGTTAGAAACAATTTCACAGAGGAGTTGAAGACGCGATGGGGGAGGAGGCGAGGAGCAGGGTGGAAAGAAGACACCATGGTCGCAGGAGGAAGGAGGGCTTCCTGCTGAGGGCTGGGGCACACTTCCACAGCAAGCACAGGGCTCCAGCGAGCTCCCAGGGAAGTGGCTTCCACAAGAGCTCCTTCTAGAGGACTAGCTTCCCCCGTCCAAGTCTCCCTGACCTTTATGACTCAGCTCTCCTCCCCCAGGAAGACTTTCTTGACCCCCCCTCCAGGTTGAGCTATAAATACCTCCTCTCCTACAGTCCCATGTCATCCCTCTCTCTCTGCCCTTATGACTTGGTTCTGGGATTGTGTGTGTGTGTGTGTGTGTGTGTGTGTGTTATATGCATATCTTTGTGTGTATGCATTTGTGAGATGCTTTGTGTATTATATGTGTGTGTGTGTGTTTCTGTATGTGTGTGTGTGCGCACGTGCATGCCAGTTTCCCACTGGGCGTAGACTGCTCTAAGGCAGGCACCATGTCTACGGCATTTCTGCAAAGGCTGGCCCCTGGGCCTGGCATGCAGTAAAATCTCAGCACACGCAGAGGAATGGGTGCATGAATGAAGTGAATGGATGAACTAAAAAATCCACTCTTTGCAACACAACTGGGAGGACAGGGACCTGCTTTGCTGATTGTCTGTCTACTCCCACCCCAGTAGTGCGCCTCTGTGAAGACAGGAATTTGGTCTAGATTAAGCAGCAGTGGGAGCCCCGTGCCCAGGACATAGTTTCTCGGCCTCAGCACCACTGACGCCTTGGGCCAGATCATTCTTTGTTGCAGGGGCTATTTTGTGTGTTGTAGGATGTTTTGTTGCATCTCTGGCCTCTACCTGGTGGATGCCAATAGCAGCCCCTGCCTCCCAGTTGTGACCATCAGAAATGTCTCCAGACATTGCCAAATGTGTTGGAGGGCAAAACGGTCCCCAGCTTAGCAACACGGGCCTAGAGGGATGCCTGGCACGGGGTCAGCACTACCTAATATTGTTGACTAGCTAACTAGCTGACCGCTCAAAGCCTTGCAGCTCTGTCTGCTTTGTCCAGGATCACTGCCAGCCAGGGGCATTGGCACCTGGGTCAGGGCTGAAAATGCCAGAACAAGGTGAGGGTGAGACTTGCAGTCCTCCATCTGTGGGATCGGCAGCTGGCACTGCAAGTGTGTCGTGGGGTCTGGACTCACCGTTTTCCCCCACAGGCAGGAGCCACCGTCTCCCATCCTAGGCCTGAGAAGTTAATGATCTGACTTCCTACCCCATCTGCTCAGTACCCATGCCCCCAAAGGGGGCTGGATTCCAGTTCCTAAACAGAGAATAACCATCCCTCGTGGCTCATCTGTGGAGCCCCTTTATCCAATGATGCCTGAGGTTAATGCCCAGCTCCTACCTGAACTCAGTTAAACTAGGCCAAATCCCTTGGCTTGGCTTTTTTCCAAAATGGCCTCTGAGACCAACACAGAAATGGAGTCACACAAAGAGACTACCCAATTCTCCAACCCCAAGCCACAGTGGGTGGTAAGGAATGTGATCTAGAGGCTCTTTGCTGGTGGAAGAATTGAGATTGTGTGTGTGTGTGTGTGTGTGTGTGTGTGTGTGTGTTCCATCTGCCTTCCCCAGGAGCTGTGAGGTTAAGACCAGAGCTGCCAAAGGCTGCCAGCACAATGTCCTAGGGGTGTTGGCAGGGGTAAGGACAGGAGGAGAGTTAGACTTGGTCAAGGCAGACAATTGCAGATAGACAAGATCAAACGAAGCTGGGCATTAGAGACTGGACCACCCACCAAGAAAAGTGGAGAACAAGAGAAGCCCAGAGCACAGAGGGGCTTTCCTAAGAAGGCCTGCACCAGTTGGCATCAGCGCTCCAGGCACTCTTACTGACACCCAGAATATAGAGAACAACAATGGCCATCATTACAGGACTGAGGCAGAGAGGACATCTGAGGACTAGTTCAACTGAATCCACTGTAGTTTTTGCTTTTTTTTTTTTTTCCCTCTGTCGACTACATTGTTAGCATCTCAAAGGCAGGGACCAGGCGTATTATGTTTCGTCATCCTCCACAGTGCCCGAGTGCAGTAAGTACTGTGCCTCTGTGCCTGGCGGGGAAGACACCTGATACCTACTGACTCAGAAGAGTGCCTTTGTGGACCAGGTCTGCCTGCTGCTTGCCTGAAGACAAAAACCAAGAGGCAGTGCTGACCATTCTTCCATTCAACACATAATCCTGAGAAGTCCTGGGCCACCCCGACCCTCTGCCATCCACCTGCATGCCCTACAGGACACTGGGGATATATGGAGATAAAACAGGGGTTTGGGAGGGAGTGGGGATGTGAGAAGGGCCAGGAAGCCACAGACCAGGCTCGTGAGCAGCACTTCTGCATGGAATTGGGATGCATTGCCCATCCCTGTCACTTAAGTCCCCTAAAAACCCAGCCTGCAGACTGCTGTCCCAGGACTCTTGCTCCCATCCTGCCTGCTGTTCTCAGGAGGCAGACTGACATGGGGAGTCTTCTCTGGTCTTTGGCGGACTGGCTCAGGGCAAACTGACCTGCCGAGGAGATGCCCATATCACGGGTTGTCCTGAGCCTGAGCCATGTGTTTATGTACCCAGAAGTCCCCTGCTATGGGACTAGGGCTCACCAGTGGCCACAATGACCCATAGAGCCTAGGGTCCCTGAGATGCCTTCCGCTGCAGAAGGTCCCACAAATGAAACGATAGCCCCTCTGGAGATAATCTGGAGACCTATAATGAAAAGGTCAAATCAGCAATTTTAAAACTACCTTAACCTCAGGCCCCAAAAGCTTCACTTCTGTTTTCTACCAAACACTCAAAGAACTAATACCAGCTCTTCATAAATTCCCCCATCAAAGAGGAGGGAATACTTCTTAAACTCATTTTATGAAGCCAGGATTACCCTAATGCCAAACCCAGACAAGGACATCCTAAGAAAACTACAGGCCAATATCTCTTGTTAATATGGACCCAATAATCCTCCACAAAATACTAGCAAACTGAATCTAGAAACTTACAAAAAGAATTGTATACCGTGACCAAATGAGATTCGTCCCAAGGATGCAAGGTTGGTTGAACATTCAAAAATCAATCCATCATCTTATCAATAGAATAAAAAGTGAAAATCACATGATTATTCCATAGACACAGAAAAAGCATTTGACAAAACGCAGCAGCCTTTCACAATAAAAACAGTCAACAAGCTAGAAATAAAGGAAAACGTCCTTAATGTAATAAAGGATACCTATAAAAAACCCACAGCTAACCATTGTACTTAATAGTGAAATGCTGGATGCCTTTCCCCGTAGAGCAGAAAATAAGACAAATGTGTCCACTCTGAGCACTGCTAGTCAACCCTCTACCAGAGGTGCTCGCCAGGGAAATTAGGCAAGAAAAAAGAAATAAAAGGCATCTAGATTGGAACAGAAAGAGTAAAACTATCTCTATTTGCAGATGACCTGACCTTATATATAAAAATCCCAATAAATCCACTACAAAATTATTAGGACTAATAAACAAGTCCAGCAAGTTTGCAGGGCACAAGTTCAATATCAAAAATCAATTCTTTCTGGACTCACAAGGAACAATCCAAATGTGAAATTAAGAAAACAATTCCACTTACAATAGCATCAAAAATAATGAAACACTTAGCAATATATTTAACAAAAAAAAACAGAACTTATACTCAGAAAAATACAAAATATTGTTAAAGAGATTAAAGATAAATGGTGAAAAAAAATCTCATATTCTTAATTTTGTTAAGATGGCAATATTCTCCAAACTATCTACAGATTCACTACGATCTTGATCAGAATCCCAGCTGACTTCTTTGTGGAAATTGACAAGCTGGTTCTAAAATTCACATAAAATTCCATGAGATTCAGAAGAACTAAAATAATCTTGAAAAAGAAAAACAGGGGTGGCTGGGTGGCTCAGTGGGTTAAAGCCTCTGCCTTCGGCTCAGGTCATGATCTCAGGGTCCTGGGATGGAGCCCTGCATAGGGCTCTCTGCTCGGCGGGGAGCCTGCTTCCTCCTCTCTCTCTGCCTGCTTCTCTGACTAATTGTGATCTTAAAAAAAAAGAAAAAGAAAAAGAAAAACAAAGTTGGAGGACTCAAACTTCTCAATTTCAAAGCTTACTACAAAGCAACAGTAATCAAGACAGTGTGGTATTGACACGAGGATATACATATAGATCAATGGAATGAACAGTCCAGAAATAAATTCGTAGGTCGATGGTCAACTAATTTTCAAAAAGGGTGTCAAAGTCATTCAATGGGGGGGTGGAGAATAGTCTTTTCAACAAATGATGTTGGGGCAAGAGATTAACTATGTGCAAAAGAATGAAGTTGGACCCCTACATCACATTATATACAAAAATTAACTCAAAATGGATCAAAGGTCTAAATGTAAGAGGAAAAACTATAAAACTCCTAGAAGAAAATTATTGGGTAAATCTTCATAACCTTGGGTTTGGTGAAAGATTCTTAGATATGACATCAAAAGCATGGCAAAGAAGAAATGCAGAAAACGGGACTTCAGCAAAATTTAAAATGTTTGTGCTTCAAAAGACACCATCAAGAAAGTGAAAAGTCAACCCATACAATGGGAAGAGATACATACAAATCATATATCTGATAAGGGTTTGTATCTAGAATATATGAAGAAGACTTACAACTCTGTAACAAAAAATAAATAGCCAATTAAAAAATGAGCAAAGGATACGAAGGAACGTCTCTCCAAAGAAGATATGCAATGGCTCCTGACACATGGACAGATACCGGAAATCATTAGTTATCAGGGAAATGCAAATCAAAACCACAATGAGATGCCACTTTACACCCACCAGGATGGTTAAATCAAAGTCAGATAATAACAAATGTTGGCAAGAATTTGGAGTAACTAGAACCTTCATACACTGCTGGTGGGAGGATAAAATTGTGCAGCCACTTTGGAAAGCACTCCGGCCGTCCTCAAAACCTTAACCAGTTACCGTATGACCCAGAAATTCCACTCTAAGAGGAATGAGAACATATGTCCACACAGAAACATGTTACACCGAGTTTATAACAGCATTATTCATGAGAGTTAAAAGGTAGAAATGACACAACATCCATCAACAGAGGAATGACTGAGCAAACTGTGATGTACCCCCACAGCGAAGACTGTTCCACCCTGAAGGGGAAAAAGTGCTGATCCATGCCACAACACAGATGAACCTAGAAAACACTACGCTAAATGAAAAAAACAGTCACAGAAGTCATAGATTCCATTCATGGGAAAATCCAGACCAGGGAAATCTACAGGAACAGAATAGAGGTTAGTGGTTTCTCAGAATCCTTAGGGCTAGGGGTAAAGGATGGGAAAACGGGGTGGGGGGCATAGCTAACGGGTATGGAGTTTCTGAGGTGACGAGAATGTTCTGAAATTGATCCCAGTGATGGCTGCACACACTTGTGAATATACCAAACCCAATGACGTCTGTGCTTTGACTGGGTAAACTGGATATGCGAATTATATCTCAATAAAATGTTTTTAGAAGTATTTAAAAAAAATTCTACGCCCTCTATAACACTGGATTGGTTAGAATTGTTAAAAAAAAAAAAAAAAAGATAAAACAACTAAAGATTCCTCTACCCTAACTCTCATTTTACATGTGCAGAAACTCTGGCCCAGAAAGGGGAGTTAAGCAGACCCAGGTCACACAGCACACAGGTGTCAGGGCCAGAACGAGAACTGTTCTCTAACTGCCACATGTGTGAGGCTATATTGAACTCCTGGCTCAATTTTTCC
>PISX010008528.1:0-81571 GCA_004024625.1 Mellivora capensis
GGGAGGGAGACAAACCATAAGTAACTCTTAATCTCACAAAACAAACTGAGGGTTGCTGGGGGGAGGGGGTCGGGAAAGGTGGGTGGGGTAATGGACATTGGGGAGGGTATGTGCTATGGTTAGTGCTGTGAAGTGTGTAAACCTGGCGATTCACAGACATGTACCCCTGGGGATAAAAATATGTTTATAAAAAATAAAAATTTAAAAATCAAAAGAAAAAAAAAAAAGAAAACACTAAATAATATATGGTGGGGGGAAGAAAAGTATCAATGGAGCATTAGCCTGAGAGGACTCTCAAACTTTCATATGATTTTCTTCTCCTGCTTCTAAATTCACACGGGTTTACACAGTCTAGCTTTTTAAAGGTATTGCCCAAGCTTTTTCTAGAGTTAATGTTATCAGGGCAAGTTTTGATATCTGTAGGATATTCCTAGTAGGAATTAGAAAGCTTATTGTGAAAAGCTACTACAAAGGATTGTAAGGGCCTATTCAGCCAGAGCAGCCCCACCCCGGTTGAACTGCCATTTTGTTGTAAAACTTAAATTGACTCTGCCCTGCCCAGGGGAACTTACTTAAAAACAATCCCTGAAACCAGTCACAGGTAACAAAGTCCAAATACAAGGGTGGGTCAGGCCAGGTGGAGGTATTCAATCAGTGGGGGCGCATACTGTCTCCTAGCTACCAAGGAGTATGGGCCCCGCCCTTTGGGCACCTTTTGGGCGCCAATTTTGACCAAGGTGATGGGCTGGTTCAAATGTCTACTAGGGTAAATTGTAATTCAGTTGGTCACCTACCATCACTGTGCAGCTTTCTCTATGTGTTACAATTTCGTTGGCCACCTGTGCGTGGCCGGACCCAACCTCATGGCCTTTGCCCTTAAAAGCTAGTTCATAAAGGAGACTGGGGTCACCCTCTCTGTAAGAGGTGGCCCTGTACGGTCAGTTTGATTCTTGATGCTTGGCATGAAATAAAGCTTTGCTTGACCTTCGCTTTGTATCAGTCTCGCTCCTTTAATCACAGATCCATTATTGGGGCATAACAAGGACAAACTAAAATGTGTTAAAATCAGTTCTAAACATCTTAAAGGAGCACCCTAAAGAATTTCTATTTACTAAAATGAGCCATGATGAATCACTAAATTCTACTCCTGAAACTAATATTATACTATATGTTAATTAACTAGAACTTAAATAAAAAAATAAAATGAAGTAAGTGAAATTTCAATGTTCATTTCCCAAAACAAATCACCAAGACACCATGTTCTTGTACCATTTAATTCAAAATGCCTACGAGTAATTTTATTTCTATTTTTTTAACTATCTGAACAAAAAGCTAAAATTTTACCCCTAAGTCAACAATGGGTGATGAAAAATGGTTTATTAATATCATTCTTGGGTGAACCTTAGTTTCAATCAGTTTTAACCAGTTTTAGATTTATTGAGTAGGAAACAAGCTAATAAGCATAACATTTGCTTGGGAAAAATAATATGTTAATATAGTAATGTAATTTGTGTTCCCTTCATTCTTTTATCATAGAAGAGTCTACCAGTGCTGAACTAGACTTAAGGTTCTAACAATTATTTTCTTTAGAGTTAAATTTTCTGGTAGGCCTACCTGACCAATCTTAAATAATCCTCCTGGGAAAACAACAACATTGCTACAAAGAAATTTCATGCATCATCAGCATGTTTTGGTAATGACAGTTACAATCACAATGTAATGTGAATCCTGACTCATCCATTTCCCATCAAAGATAGAGTTAAAAGGGAAAAAGAAACTTGGAAAGTACAGAGGAAAGTTTTGATAGCATTATCTTATTTAAATAATTTTAATACATTACAGCATAAAGATGAAAAAAAAATTGTTGCAATTTGAAGGCATAGAAATAACCACTACTTATATCAATGTATTTCCTTCCAGTAAGCTTTCTGCATATGTAAAAACAAATGTGTTTAATTCTAAAAATTTGGATTATCACTTTTTCTTACTAGTAGGGGAAAAAGATACAATGTTCTCATGTCAGTACATATTCTTTGGATGCAAAATAATTGATTTAGCCATACATATTTTTGGTCTGTTCCTCAAATCCTTGCTAAACCTGCTATTGTGTTTTGAATCTTTGTTAATGAGATGGGTAAAAGTATCTGGATTTATTTTAACTTTTTCCAGTCTTTTCTTTCTTTCTTTCTTTTTTGAGTATAGTTGACACCTATGTTAGTTTCAGGTGTACAGCTGAGTGGTCTGATAGTGTATATATTATGCTATGTTCACAGGAATAGCTACAAACTGTCCCATTACACATTATTACAGTATCATTGACTGTATTCTTTATGCTCTGCTTTTTATTCCTGTGACTTACTTATTCCATAACTGGAAGCCTGTATCTCCCACTTCCTGGCACACATTTTACCTACTCCCAAGCCCCTCACCTCTGACAACCATCAGTTTGCTCTCTGTATTTATAGTTCTAATTCTGCTTTTTGTTGTTCTATTCATGTTTTTTTTTAAGATTCCATTTATTTTTTTTTTTTTTAAAGATTTTATTTATTTATTTGAGAGAGAGGCAGTGAGAGAGCATGAGTGAGGAGAAGGTCAGAGGGAGAAGCAGACTTCCCGTGGAGCTGGGAGCCTGATGTGGGACTCGATCCGGGGTCTCCGGGATCATGACCTGAGCCGAAGGCAGTCGTCCAACCAACTGAGCCACCCAGGCGTCCCTAAGATTCCATTTATGAGTGGAATCATATAGTATTTGTCTTTCTCCATCTGACTTATTTTTAGCTTAATACCCTCTAGGTTCATCCATGTTATTTCAAACAGCACAATCTCATCCTTTTTATGGCTGTGTAATAGTCCGTTGTGTATATGTACCACTTTTTCTTTCTCCATTTGTTTATTGATGGACACTTAGGTTGCTTCCATGTCTTAGCTATTGTAAATAAGGCTGAAATAAATACAGGGGTACCTATATCTTTTCAAATTAATGTTTTAACTTCTCCCTGGGTAAATACGCAATAGTGGAATTGTTGGATCATTTGGTATTTTTATATTTAACTTCTTGAGGAACTTCCATACTGTTTTCTACAGTGGCTGCACCAATTTACATTCCTACAAATGGTGCATGAGGGCTCCTTTCTCTCCACATCCTTGGCAGCACTGGTTTTTTTCTTATCGTCTTGATTTTAGCCATGCTAACAGGTGTGAGGTGATATCTCACTGTGGTTTTGATTTTCATTCCCTTGATGATGAGTGATGTTGAGCATCCTATCACACATCTCTTGGCCATTTATGTGTCTTCTTTGGAAAAATGTCTACTCAGCTCCTCTGTCCATTTTTTAAATCAGATTGTTTGTTTTTTGTTGTTGAGCTGTGTAAGTTGTATGTTAGCATCTAAGTTGCATATATAATTTTGGATATTAACCCCTTATCAGATATATCATTTGCAAATATTTTCTCCCATTTAGTATGTTGTCTTTTTGTTTTCTCGATGCTTTGCTTTGCTGTGCAAAAACTTTTTATTTTGATGTGGTCCCAATCATTTATTTTGCTTTCCCTTGCCTCAGAAGACATATCTAGAAAAATGTTGCTTTGGCTGGTATCAGAGAAACTACTGCCTGTGTTCTCTTTAGGATTGTTATGGTTTCAGATACCGCATTTAGGGTTTTAAACCATTTTGAGTTTATTTTTGTGTATGATGTTAGGAAGTAGTCCAATTTCATTGTTTTACATATAGCTGTCCTGTTTTTCCAGCACCATTTACTGAAAAAACTGTTACCCATTGTGTATTCTTACCTCCTTTGTAAAATTAATAGATTAATTGATCATATAAATTTGGGTTTATTTCTGGTCTTTCTATTCCATTGATCTGTTTTTGTGCCAGCACCATACTCTTCTGATCACTATAGCTTTGTAAGATAACTTGAAATCTGGAATTGCGATGCTTCCAGCTGTATTCGTTCTCCACTTTGCTTTGGCTCTTTGGGCTTATTTGTAGTCCCATAAAGATTTTAGTATGATTTGCTTCAGTTTTGTGAAAAATGCTGTTTTGATTGGGATTGCACTGAATCTGTGGATTGCTTTGGGTAGTAGGGACATTGTACCAATGTTTGTTCTTCGAGTTCATGAGCATGGAACATCTTTCTATTTGTTTGTGTTCTCTTCACTTTCTTTCATCAGTGTTTTATAGTTTTCAGAGTATAAGTCTTATACCTCCTGGTTAAGTTTATTCCTAGGTATTTTATTCTTTTTGGTGCAATTGTAAATGGCATTGTTTTCTTAATTTCTCTTTCTGTGACTTCATTGGTAGAGTATAGAAATGAACCTTAATTGGCCATATCTTTTTCATTTCATTTCTTTTGTCTTTTTCTAAGCTCCACCAAAGAGGAACTTTAACTCACAACCCTGAAATTAAGACATGAGCTGAGATGAAGAGTTGGACATTTAACTGACTGAGCCACCCAGGCTCCCTCCCTGTTTATTTTCTATTGAAACATTCTTTTTTTTGTTTGTTTCCTTTTTGACTTTTTAAGGTCCTTTATATACTGAAGATTTTGTCCTTTATACATTGTATATTTTGGAACTATTTTTAATAATAATGGTTTGAGTTTAATTTAGGTTACCATGCTTTTACAGAATTATTACTTCACCTAAAAGTTAATTACAAGTTTTATTTCAAAATTGATCCTAAGAATACTGATAGTTATGAGCCTATTGATATTATGAGATGAAATTTTCTCCTGCTTATAATTATTTTCTAATTTTTATTCATGAACTATTGTAAATGTTTGTGAGAGTGTGCTCATTTAAGCAGCCTTCAGACAATCTCTCCCTCCCACCTGGGAAGCAGGGACACTTCCTCTAGCTCTTCATGCCACAGGCCCTTCCAACCTCTGTGATGTCTTGGTGCTAACAAGCCATACATTTCTTTTCTCTACACTTTCTGCATAATACCCTTTTCTGAGGAAGGGAGCACTGAATAGCCTAATTTGAATTATAGTACTAGGTAGGAACCAAGGAAAAACTTGATTATCATTTCAAGTAGATTTCTGCTGACATGCAGAGATGACCCAGTGATGGTGATTGTTATCTCCATGTTCAGGTATGACAAGGAAACTATGTTTCTCCCAGCAGTACTTAAGACTATCGTCCTTTTAATGATTTCAAAAAGCCTGGGCGCTGTGGGGAACGCCACCTCCTGACAGACATGTTTTCCTCCTGAATGGCTTTGCTCAGAATACACCAGCACTTTCTGGATCGAAAAGTGAAGCTTCTTGGGAGAGTGGAAAAACCATGGGCTAAGGGCCACATGGTTGTGTGCAGAAATGTTCTCCCCAGCTGTGTGAACAGAAGCCAGTTATTTGACTTCTTGGACCTCAGTTTTCTGGTCTGGAAAATGGGAATTCTGTCATCTACATCATGGGGTTGTTGTTGGAATTAATGAGATAGTGTACGCGGTGCCCTTTATACATTGCCCTCTATGCAGAAGGAGCTCAGCGAGGGGTGGCATTAGGTAGTTATTATTTGATACTCTGGGCTTGCCCAGTCCTCTGTCCCAGAAGATTTTGCTGCACCCATGGAAGAAGCACTTCTCTTTCTTATTCCTCCTGTGCTTGCAGAAGCGGGCAGCTTGGAGGTGCTACTGTCATCTGTTCTCCCCAGCCACTATCACATCAGCAAATCTGTGTTAATAAAAATAGTTGCTTCCTTCTGTGGTGTCTGTGCCTGACCTTTTCCTAAGCATCTTACAGTTATGAAATAGGGTGCTGTGGTTAGTACACCGAGGCACAGAGAGGCTGAGGAGTCCCTCCCGAGATGGACTGGTGTTGAGGGGCACAGCTGGGACACAGACCCTGGCAGCCCAGCTCCCCTGCCCAGCAGCCTCCGGCACGTTGCTGTGCTGTCCCCCAAGAGTGGCAGCCTTCGCGTTCTGGGACATTTAACTTAGACATGAAAACACCTGCTAGAAGGAAAAGGAAGATGCCCAGAGTTGAGTGTCGTTAACCAGCAGGTTGTTGTCCACAAGGAGCAAAGCCACAGCCACACAAAATCCATGAGCTCTGCTCACAACAAACCAGCTTTGTGTTCCTTTCAGTCAAGAGTCTCCACAGTGCCAGGAGAATTCCTGTCGATGGTAATGGTGTCATTTCTTGTTTTGCCGAGAACGCTCTTCTGTAATTGCAGCCCTGTAAACACGAGCTGCAGGAGACCAGGAGGGAAGCCTTTGTTGATAGTACCGTAGGGTCTGTTGCCTTTGAGCAAATAAATAGACCTTATTTATTAAGCATGTAGAAGTTATTTAAAATACTAACTCTAACGGAAGCAAGAGAAGGATATATAGGTTTCCCACGGATTGTAAACCTAAAACAATAATATTGCAATATTAGCAATCTAAACGAGCTTTGTCTTAATACTCCTTTTAGCATCCAGGATAATGATGTTTCTCTCCTCAATTCTATTTTAATCTGAAATATAAACAGCTTAGGCTTTGCTTGCCTTGAATCATGATTATGGTGGGCTTGAGCCATCTGTGTGTTTCTCATTCTGCTCATGGCTCCAAGGAGAAGTCTCGAAATCGAACAAGTTGGGAGAATTTCTGTGGAGTAAATGCAGATGTACAGTGACATCTGAAACCCTGCAAGATCTGATGGAACCTGGGAAATTTTTCTCTCTCGGATTGAGTTAGGAGTGAGCATTAATCTCATCCTGCCAAATCATATACAATTTTCACAACCTCTTGAGGCCGGGAGCCATGTTTCATGCCAAAGTTTGCTCATTTCATGTATAATCCCCAGTCTGCTTCCTGTTGTCTTCTGAGATTATAAAATTGACTGTTTAAATCAGGATCCATAAAGTTTCTGTCTTGTTGGGAGACAAAAAACCTTTGCATGTGCACACCTACATGTTTACGTTCACCTCAGGAAGAATGGCCATCTCCTCCTATAATGCATTTCCTTGCTGGGACCAAGACTTTGGATATATTCACCTTAGTAGGCTTACAGTGACCTAAAAATCTGTTGTATTTTATAGCTTCAATAAAGCATAATTGACATACAATAAACTGCACACATTTAAGCTGTATAATTTGATAAGGTTTGACAGATCCTATGCACTCGTGAAATCCTTATCACAACCAAAATAGTGAGCATATCTATTATACCAAACAGTTTTCTTGTTTTTTTTTATAATCTCTCCCTCCCACCTACTCAACTCCCCAGGCAAATCCTGGATCCTTCTACCTGTCTCTGTAAATTATTTTGCATTTTCCAGGAATATGCTCAATATCTGGCCTCTTTTACCTCGGTATAATTATTCTAAAATCCACCCATGTTGTCAAGCATATGGACAGCTGAACAGTACCAGTCAATAGGGATATATCCTTGACCTGTTTCTGATCTTATAAGGAAAATGCAATTAAGTATGAGGATACCTGTAGGTTTTAAATATATCATCTTCATTAGGTTGAGGAAGTTTCCTTCAAATTTTAGTTTTCTAAGAGAATGGATATCGGATTTTTAAAAATGCTTTATCTGTGTCTGGGGAAATGATCACAGGTGTTTTTTCCTTTCTCAGCCTGCCAGTTCAGCAAATTACATTGATTGATTTTTTTTTTTTTTTATGTTAAACCAATCTTGCATTCCTGGGATAAACCCTGCTTGGTCATGATGTATTATCCTTTATATAGATCATTAGATTCAATTTGTGAAAATTTTACATGGAAGTTCATGACAGATATTGTCTATAATTTTCTTCTAATGTCTCTGTCTGGTTTTGGTATCAGGGTAATGCTGGCCTCATAAAATGAACTGGGATGCATTCCCTCCTCTTCAGTGCTCTGGAAGCGTTTGTATAATAGAATAACTATTATTTTTTTTCTCTAATATTTAATTTCTACTGGAGTGAAATTCCCCAGTTAAATCATCTGGGATTAAAGTTTCTTTATGAGAATGATTTTAACTGCAAATCCTGTTTCTTGAATAGGGACTGTACAGATTATTTTTCCTTTAGTCATCTTTGGTAATTTGTGTCTTTCCGGGACTCTCTTCTAACATCTGAATTGTCAAATTTACTGCTAAATGTGTTCTCCGTATTTCTTTATACCTATAATTGGTATAGGACCTGTAGTTAGTACCCTCTGTCATGCCTGCTGTCCGTATTTTGTGTCTTCTGTCTTCTCCTTCCTGGGGCTGACTGCAGGTTTATGAATTTTACTGATCTTCACAAATAATGGCATTCAGTTTCATTGAATTTCTCTATAATTTTTCTGTTCTCTATTTTATTGACTCTTGCTCTTGTGTTTACGAGTTCCTTTTCTGCTCACATTAGGCTTAATTTGCTCTTCTTTTTCCAGTTTTTTAAGGTGGGAACCAAAGTCATTGATTTGAGACTCTTTTCAAACACAGACATTTAGTGCCATAAATTTCCTTCTAAGTACTGCTTTAGTCCCATCCCTTGAGTTGTGGTATGTTGTTTTTATTTTCATCTAGTTAAAAATACTATCTATTCCTCTTTCGATTTCTTCTTTTACTTACAAGTTATTCAGAAATATGTTATTTAGTTTCCAGGTATTTGGTGATTTTCCAGATGTCCTTCTGTCATTAATTTCTAATGTAATTCCACTATGGTCCAAGAATATACTCTGCACTTGTAATGATTTGTGTCTTTGTGATTTTATTGAGGTTTTCTTCAGGCCCAGAATATGGCCTGTCTTGGTAATTGTACCTTGTACACTTGAAAAGAATGGGTTTTCTTCTATTGCTGGGTGAATTGTTTCTCAAGTATTAGTTGGGTCAAAATGGTTGATAGTGTTACTTAAGTTTTCTGTATCCTTATTGATTTTTTTGTTGACTTGTCCTAGCAATTATTGAGAAAGGGTTATTGAAATATCTGTTATTGTGGATTTGTCTATTTTACCTTCCTGTGCTTTCAGTTTTTACTTTATGTATTTTGACGTCTTATTCAGTTCCTGAATGTTTAGGATTGTTATGTTCCCTTGGTGAAATAAGTCAGTCAGGGAAAGACAAATGCCATATGATTTCACTCATATGTAGAATTTAAGAAACAAAACAAATGAACAAAGAAAATAAAGAGAAAGGGAAGAACCAAAAAAGAGACCCTTAACTACAGAGAACAAACAGATGGTTACCAGAGGGGAGGTGGGTGGGGGGACGGGTGAAATAGGAGATGGGGCTCTTGATGACCACTGAGTAATATATAGAACTGTTGAAAATTTTTTAAGGTTTTATTTATTTATTTGAGAGAGAGAGAGAGAGAGAGAGAGCATGAGAGGGAGGAGGGTCAGAGGGAGAAGCAGACTCCTTGCTGAGCAGGGAGCCCGATGCGGGACTCAGTTTAGGGACTCTAGGATCATGACTTGAGCCAAAGGCGGTCACCCAACCAACTGAGCCACCCAGGTGCCTTAGAATGCTGAATTACTATATTGTACACCTGAAACGAATAAAGCACTAATTGCAGGATGTTAACTCTATTGGAATGAAAACTTATAAATAGGTCTCTTGTAGGCAGCATATAGTTGGCTCTTTTTTAACCTAATCTAATAAATTCTGACTTTTAATTAGGGTATTACTTACATTTACTATGATTATATGATTCAACTAAAATAAATCTTATTAACGGATTTCTTTGTCTATTCTGTTCTTTATTCCATCTTTTCTATTTTTGTGCCTTATTTTGAATTATCTTGTAAGATTCTGATTTAATCTCTTTTGTTGGTTTTACTACTTTATGTGTAGTATAAGAACCATAAACAGGATAATTTTATTCCCCCCTCTTCTCCTACGTTATCTGCTGTCATATATTTTATTTCTACATATGTTATAAACCCAAAATACATTGTTAGTATTTTTGCTTTTTCTGTCAATTATCTTTTAAATAAATAACAAAAAGTCTTTTATGTTGAACAACATGCTTACTATTCCTACTGTTCTTCCTTCCTTTGTGTAGATTAAGATTTGCATTTTATATCTTGTTTCTCTGCCTAAAGGGCTGCCTTTAATATTTCTTATAGTGTGGATCTGCTGGTGATCAATTTTTTTTCAGTTATTATGTCTGAAAAATTCTTCATGTCATTTCCACATTTGGACATTTTCACTGGTTATATAGAACTCTAGGTTGCCATATTTTTTAATTTCAAATTTTTTATAGGTGTCACTCTGGTGTCTTTTGGCTTACCTTGTTTTCAACAAGGAATCTGCTTTCATTGTTGTCGTTTTCCTCTTTATATAATACAACTTTTTTCACTGGATACTTTTAAGAACTTGTCTTTATCACTGGTTTTAAGTAACTTACTATGATATGTCCTGGTTACTTCTCTTCATGTTTCTTGTGTCTTACATTCTTGAGCTTCTTGTATCTGTGAGTTTATAGTTTTACCAAGTTTGGATGACTCACACATCATTTCTTCAAATATTTTTCTGACCCTATCTCCTTTCTTCAGGGAACTTAACCACAAGTATATTAGGCTGCTGATAGTTTTCTTAGCTCTTTTTATGATCTTTTTTTGCTGTTGTTCTTATTTCTTATCCCTCTTTCATTTTGGACAGTTTCTATTTCTGTGTCTACATGATCACTAACTTTTTAATTTAATGTCTAATCTGTTAATTTCATGCAGTTTATTTCCATCGCACACAGTGTAGCTCTTATTTTTGGATGTGCAGTTTCAGTCTTCCATGTATCTCTTTAACATGTTCAGTCTTTATTCCACATTCTTGAATATATGGAACACAGTTATGATCATCTCATTATCTTTGTCTACTAATTATGCAATCTGTGTCATTTATGTGTTTTTTTTAAGATTTTATTTATTTATTTGACAGAGAGACAGAGATCGAGATCACAGGTAGCAGGCAGAGAGGGCGGGGGGAACAGGCTCCCTGCTGAGCAGAGAGCCCGATGTGGGGCTTGATCCCAGGACCCTGAGATCATGACCTGAGCCGAGGGCAGAGGCTTTAACCCACTGAGCCACCCAGGCGCCCGGTCATTTATGTTTTTGTTTGTTATGTTTCGTTTTGTTTCTATGGATTTATTTTTTTTTCCTTATTATGGGTCACTTTTTCCTGCTTCATTGTATACATGGTGTTTTGTTTGTTTGTTTTACTGCTGCTGTAACTGGTAACAACAAACATGGTGACTTAAAAACAAGTTTATTATCTTACAGCACTGTAGGTCAGAAAACTTCACTGGTCTCAGTCAGGATGTCATCAGGGTCTTATTCCTTTCTGGAGTCTCCATGCTCTGTACTCCTGTTTGCTTCCTGGACTTTTCTAACTTCTTTTTTTTTTTTAAGATTAATTGATTTTTGAGAGAGAGTGATTGGTGGGGGTGGGGGGTGCCACAAGGGAGAGAGAGAATCTTTAAGCAGGCTCCCCACGGAGTGAGGATCCCAGTGTATGGGCTCCATCTTATGACCCATGAGATCATGACTTGAGCCAAAACCAAGAGTCAGATACTTAACCAGCTGAGCCACCCAGGGGCCCCAGCCTTTTCTAACCGCTAGAGGTTTCCTGCCTCCTGTTGCTTGTGGTCCCCTCCATCTTCAAAGCCAGCAATGGCTCTCACATTAAATCACTCTTTCTCTCCTGCCTCCTTCCTCCCCTTTTAAGGACTCTTGTGATTGTATTAGAATTCCTGGTAGGGGAGTCTCTTTATCTTTATTTCACCATCAGCTGATTAACAGCCTTAATGCTCTCTTCAGCCTTAATCCCCCTTTGCCAAGTAATAACATAGTCACAGGTGTAGGGATTAGTCTATCAGATCTGGTCATTTTTCAGTGGCTGCCACATATGGGAATTTCACCTTGTTAGGTGCTGGATATTTTTGCATTCCTAAAATAAAATCCTTGAGGCTTGTTATGGGGTGGATTTAAGTTGATTGGAAAGAGTTTGAACATTCTGAGGCTTGCTTTTGAGTTTTGTTATAAGAAACCAGAGCAGCGTTGAGGGCTAATTTTGTCCTACTACAGAGGCTGTACCATTCTGAGTGTTTTACACAATACCTCATGAACTATGTGACTTTTCTACTCCAGCTGAAGGGGACATGATCTCTTCTTAGCTTTTATGATATATCTCTAGTATTCCTATAATCCCTATGGGTCATTTTTCTCCTAGCCTTGCACAGGTTCCTCACATGCATACACTGATTAGTTCTCAGCTGAAGATTCAAGATGTTCCTGCCTTACATCTCTGAGTCGTGGACATGTGTGTGTCATACATGTGGACATGTATGAGCACACGCATACACATGAATGTATGTGTGTGGTTCTCTTAAGTGCTCTGCCCTGCAAATTCTAGTAACCTTGACCTTCTCAAACTACCAACTATAACATTAATCAGGAAGACTGCCAGGCCCCTCCAGAGTTTCTCTTCCCTGGGCCGTAGCCTGGAAAGTCTCTTTTGGCAATGATCTCTCCAGGCTGGGCAATCCTATGGCTCGCCTTGTTTGTTTCTCTTCCCTCAGGAATCATTTTCTTGTATTGCCTGAGATCCAATATCTGAAAACTATATTTCATATATTTCATCTAGGTTTTTGGCTGGTTCAGTTGGGGGAGTATATCCTGTGTCTATTACTCTTTTCCTTGCTAGAAGTAGCAGTCAAACATTTGTTATTTGCCACATATTTCATTTTGATAAGGGCAACAGTGATGCCCAAATATTTAACAAGTTGGGGTTTGGGCACTGACCAAACAGAGCAGATAGATGTTGGCATTAACCAGACATGTGTCCACACCAGTGTGTACCAGCTGAAGGTCAGTCCTGTGTAGTGGTGAGACCCAGCATCCATCTAGCTCACGGGTTTGTCACAGACAGTCCTGGTGAGACAGAAAGACCTTTGCGGTAAGACCCACCTGGATTTGAGTTTGGACTCTGACATTTCTAGCTGACCCCTGGACTTAAATTTCCTTCATTCCTTCGTTTTCCCTGCACTGTGGTGGAGATAAAGTGGGGGGATGTATGTGAAGGTTCCTGGCATCCTGCCCAACACCTAGAATACGCAGTTGTGAGGAGAAACCTTCCTCCATAATCCATTTGGATTCCTCAGTGCTCTTCCAACAGCAGAGTTTTGCTCAGAGGGCAACCCACCCGGGAGAAAGAAAGGACCATCCCCTTAAGCCCTGCCAGTGGGGAAGGGAGCCCAAAGACTCCACTGTGAGGCACCAGGGAAGGGTGATTAGGTGTAGTGATCATGACAGCGAAACAAGCCTCCTGGTCAGGCTGGTGTGAAGTGGGTCCCTGGGAGCTGGTACCCACCACCACAGGAGAGGCCCATGCAAGGCACGCCAGCCCCGGCCAGGTGTGGAGAGGGGTGAGGCAGGGCGACAGGCACCTGAACTCAGAAGTGTGTAGCAGGAGTCTGACATGCCTCCTCCCAGCTCATACCTCCTAGGGGGATGGCAATTCAGAGCTGTCCTGCCATGGTCCCTTGACAAATGGTGGCAAAGGGGGGCAGCGTGAAGGACACTTTGTAGGACTGGATTTCTCTGACCTCCTCCTCAAGGATTAGGATTCTCCTCCTACACGTAGGACTTTCTCTTCATAATCCACTATGAACATGTCAGGCATGAGCTCAACACATATTGTCTGCCCTTTCATTTCATTTTAGGGTATTTTTCAGCAAATGAGGGTATTTTTTTGTTTGTCACTTTCATTGTCTCTGAAGGTTTCTGTCTCTCTGGCAACACAAAGCTCAAACATTTGCCTTCAACCTTTTTGTGTCCCAGCCCCTGCGGCACACCTGAACACACGTGCCTGGTGGTGACAGACAGTATTTGATGAACATGTCATAGAGTTCTTTGTCCAAAACACATAATAAAGATATTGAGCAGAAAAGGCCCTGGGATAAATCCTCCTGATACACACTTGATACATCCGGCCAGTTTATTCGATTTTATTTTATTTAAACTTGGCTCTGTTTGTTCAACAAACACTTTATGCTTGAAATTATTCACATCTCTCATGCCTCTGTCCCATCACTCTGTGACAGAAAAAAGTTAACTGTGATAAGGTTTTCAAATTCTCTTGACTGATTTTCCAAATGTATTTGAGAAGAAAATGTAATGATCTGTCCTTGTTCTAGTAAAAAAATAATAGTAACAATAATTGACTAAAGGTGTGAATGCCCAAGCTAACATTTCCATTCTGGCGTTTCTGGCAAATGGAAGTCCCCCATTCAGTGACAAGCAGCTCTAGGTTAGGGAGGCCTTATACTCAGTCCCTGACAAATCCATACCTTGTAACCTCCACGCCACAGGCACTTTTGATGTAAACACAGCCTGAAGAAAGCCTGGTGATCCAGAATGCCCTCAGTATTAAGAAGAGGAGAAAAATATATAATGATATAGCCAAACGAAGAGAAATAAAACACCCGACAGGCCTCTGCCCTCAAAACGTCATTTGATAAATGCAGTAAAAATAACTTCTCTTGAAAGTGTGGCCCGAGTCCTGAGGGACCGCTGGTCTCTGACTTGGCTGCGTATTTACAAAGTGCTCTGTGCTTGGGTCTGAGGACCCAGTGGCTAAGCTTGAGAGATACTTTCAATGAGGAGGGCCACTTGTAATTCAGAGTGTGGCAGGCTCTTTTCGGACTGATGGCACAGGTGCTGAGCATTCCTCCCGAACTTTGCTGCCACTCTCCAGTGCAGCTACGTGCCTGCATGTCTGTGTCAGCGTGCACTGTGCACCTTGGGCCAGAGACCCCGACTTGGCCCCGTGTCCCCTGCGTCTAGCACATGGCTTGGGAAGCTTGTAGATGATTAGTAGTGGGGAATGAGCAAATATCAGAGGGACCTAGGGCAGTATGCCACTCAGCTCCTCAGTTTTTTCAGCTATAAAACTTAGTAGATGACCCTGACATGGAGAATGCGTAGTTCTACAGTGAATGTGGGTTCCATGAGAAGAACAAGGGTACACCGCACACACGCACACACACACCCACACACACACACACACACACACACACCCATTCTTGCTTACTCTTCTCCTCCCTCTCTTCCTTCTCCTCCCTCCTGCCAGGTTTGTGTATACTCCAAAGCACAGAAATATACAGAATAATCTATTGAATTCTCTTTCTGCACAAAATTAGCACTTAGTGCCATTGGGGAGCCCCGGAGACCTTTGCAGTAGGAAAAATCCTACTTATAATTTACATTTGTGTATTGATTGATTTCCTTGTTTGTAAACTGCTGGCATATAAATGCCCATCACATAATTGTACATCCGTAACAACAATGTGAAGTGAGTGTGGAAGGTTTTTACGTGGGAGGTGAGGAACCTTGGGGGGATGGGATGAAGGCCCAGATAGGGTGCATCCTGGCTCTTTCTCTGTGTGCCGTGTGGGCCTGCAAAGCACAGGCTGGTGGGCTCTCATCACAGCCAGGACAGCAGGGACCACAGTTTGCTTCTCCTCCAGATCCAGGGATGCTGCCAGCAGACATCTCTTGACTCCCCAACCTCCACTTCCTCGTTCATGTGCAAAGCCGGTGGGGTGGGGGTAAAGGGGCCTTGGAGAAATGTGATGAAAACTAGCTTATTGAAAGATTGAAAAGGGATTTGAAAATATAATGTTGCATAAAGGTAACAGTTCAAAACTGGACACCTCTGGGGACAAGAAGGAGACGTAGATCCCCGAACGAGGAACAAAAACATTCTTTGAATTGACAAATGGATGGAAATAGATGAATTTTAAGTGAAAATCTGGGTAATAGTTTCTGTTTTTAACCTTGCACTCTCCAGGAAAAAAAACAAAACAAAAACAAACCGCTGTTTGGAGTTATGTTTTTCATGCGAAAAATAACCCACTGTTTGGGGCATGTTTTTCTCTTGAGTTTTTCATGTCCAATGGTCAGCTCTGTAAGGGAAGACACACTACTGCACCAAACCCCGAGAAACGCTTCTCCACATTGGCTGCACTCAACCCAAGAGGCTGAATTTGATACTTGAACCATTCCACCTTCATTTACTTCTCTGAAAAATTATCTACTGGCATTACTCAGGGTGTTTGCCAGAAATGACAGGCTATTGGAGAAGAGGATGTGGCCTTGATGCTTTCTAAATTAAAATGCATATCAACATATAAATAACTAAATCTGGCCAGGGTTTCAGATGTAAGAAAGTATTTTTAAAATCTGGTGCTGCTTGACTTTATTAGAAAGGTGTACGTGTGTATAAAGAAGCTTAATAACATAGATCTATTCACTGAAATTAATTCAATAGGATTGCAGTAGAAAAATTAAGTTTATGGGGAAAGTGGATAGCCAAACTTGAGTGAGCCAACCTGGTGAATTTGGGTATAAAACCTAATCTTCTTGGCAGAAAAAGCAGGGAAGAAATAGCAAACAGCTCCGAACTCTGTAATTCTCATTTCCAGGCAGGGGTTTTTTGCTTGTTTTTTTTTTTTTCCCCTCCTAATACATTTCTCTGTTGGAGAAATTCCTGTGGCAAAACTATATGGCACTGCCTCGTTAGTTAGTTATTTTCCTAGAAGACCT
Organism: Mellivora capensis; assembly: GCA_004024625.1. Lineage (NCBI taxonomy): Eukaryota > Metazoa > Chordata > Mammalia > Carnivora > Mustelidae > Mellivora > Mellivora capensis. Next base: position 16,496 of record PISX010008528.1, read on the forward strand.
TCCTGATTTCCACCCAAAGAATTACTTCTTGAAGTCAGAATAGGTAAGAAAACATTAATTTAGAAGGCAACAGAAAACTGAGATATGCCTTTTTTTTAAAGAGGAAGGACACCAAGGTGATGTGGAACCATGTACACCGAGTAGCACACACATACAGGTGTGCACACAAATATAATCTTCCTGGTTCAAATGACAGCTAATACGCACTGAGTGCTTCCTCCACTCTTTTAAGCCCTTTATATGCTTTAACTCACTTAATCCTCACAACAAGTCTATCAACATAAATATATTTTTAAAACTCTTTCAGCAGATTCAGACCCAAGGTCTAAGGAGGTTGGGACACTGAGCAGCAGAGAAAGCCTGTCCTTGAGCCCAGGACTCAGGTGTCCCCTCTCCCTCTTGCTGCCTCTCCCTTGGAAGTCTCTTTTCTTCCATCTTCGACTCTTGTTTCTTCCCAGCCGGTTGTCCTTGCCCACACAGTCAAGTAGAAAAATTAAATTAATATTGGATCAGTCTGTGATTTTTAAAACAACACATGACCTGAAGTTTCCTTTAGGAGCGCTCATGATGTGTTTGCTTTTAAAAGAGGCTCTATTTTCTCCCCCAGCCAAGGGCTATATGCTGATCTTATTTAAAGAGACCAACTCTGTGTTGCTTCAGCCCCTTCAAGCAGTAAGTTTAAATTGAAACTTACATAAATTGTTTAAAATAATGTGATGTGAATGTTTTCTTTGAAGCTAAATATTGAATAAGTTTTTCCTTTGTTCTTGTTTAAATTTATGAGATGTTCCCTATCTCCCCGATGCCTTTGTAAACTAAAACTTTGTAAGGTGGATAAATAAAATCAAAAGGTTACCCTTTGCATTATTATCTTGGGAAGATGCAGGTTTCGAAGGGAAGATCCCTGTGTAGAAATTCACGTGCTATGAATACCACCTCTGTTGTCACGGCCACTGACCGCAGTGGGCTTTCCATCAATATGACGCCGGGCTATCAGCCTGACTTCAGAGAAGAACAGCTCTGCAGAGCAAGGAGGCATTGAATGCCAGAAAGAAACGTGTTGGCATAAATCAGTTAGACGTTCACATATATTCAGAGGGTCCCCATCCTTAAAAAGATCAATGGATAGATACCTAAGAATTACAGGTGCTTCTTATATGTTTAACTGAATATTCAAAACCATTTTCCACGATTCCGCCGTGTTTCGCCGCTGTGTTCTGCCCCCTGTGCCGTAAGGCTGTCAGTAGGTTCAGAGCAGAGAACACCAACAGCCTATTCAGTCCTCTTTGTTCTATCATTATGCAACAGTCCTGCTGGACAAAGTCACATAACACGGTACAGAGAGAAAATTAATCATCGGCTAATGAGATGGGGATGTGAAAAGAAGTTTGGAAGAAGTAATTTAGAGGCCCCAATTAGGGCCTATTCTTGTGGGTCTCCCGTGGGCACAGTTGGTTGATCCCAGGTTCAGGGGTGTGAGAAGGGCACTGGGGTGGGGAGGTGGGGGGGAGGAAATAAAGAAGCCACAGCCTCTGGGCATATAAAACGGCTTTTGGAATCCTCCAGATGAGAGCTAATAAGAACCCACATAGCAGTGGGTACCAATGCAATGATGTAGAGAAGTTTTTCAAAGATAGGTCTGTCTGAAAGGTTTTGGCATGCAACTGGATGAGGTTGCCTACGGAGGTTTTAAACTAGGAACTGAGAAAGGGGAAGCGCCATTAAAAGGAAATAGGCAAGCCCTCAAGTTACTCTGTCCGGGCGTAGGGCAGATGACCTGGTCACTCAGCGGTTTGCTATGGAGGGCATTCAGACGCACACAGACACAAGCATGAGGGTACCAGCCGGCCACAGAGCAGAGCAAATAACTCAGCATGAGCTTCCAACCCAAGGAATTCAGAGTGACCCCCTCCCTCCCCTGTGCAGTGAGAATTTGGCCCTGTCCCTCAGAACAAGAAAGCAACAAGAGTTTAGGAGAAGTAAATGTTAGGGGGGAAAAGTCTATATAGATTTGTCTAAGAGGGTCTTCTTTTCCTCTGTGGCTGAGTCTGACCTGCAGGGAGAAATCAGAAGGGGTAGGAACTTTAAGAAAGAGTTGTCTTGCCATTGTATAGATAATGAGGGCCAGGTGGGGAAAACTCAAGACGGAAGGAGACCCTAAGAAAAAAGTTTTGGAAAACCCAATGGAGAACGCAAACCCTTTTATTTAGTTTTAAAACTTCAACCACAAAGTTGTATGACAGCACCCTGCAGAGACACAACATACATGTTTTAGTTGAAGGAGGTCATTTGACACGTGTCAACTCCATGATGAGACTTCCAGAAAGACTCACGCATGAGCTGATGTGACACTTTCAGTGCAGGCCTGGCCCAAAGCAAGCATTTGAGTGTGGCCACTGTTTTTTAATCATAATGTACCAGGTCAGCCACAAGGATAGAGCTCAGAATCAAGAAAGGTCAAAAACACTGCTAATCCCATAGGTCAGATTCTATAGGGCCTATTTCTGGAGCTTCCCCTAGACTACAGAAAAGGTGGGTTTTAGAGGAAGTCACTTGTGGAAGGGCTAAGGGAAGCAGGGTCCCTGAGGCCGAGCTGGAGAAGATGCAGGTGCTCCTGGAGCCTTCTCCGTGGAACTGACCAGCAGTGCTAGGACAGAGAAGCAGACTTCTGACAATAGCCCGGGAGAGTAGAATCAGGACAATGGGGTTAGCACAGGATATCAGGTCCTGAGGCAATATAAGAGAGGTAAATCTCTCACTGCGAAACTGTTAGAAAAGGGAATGGACTGTCTTGGGAAGTAGCAAATAGTCTGTCATTTGATGTGTCTTAGGGAAGGCAGGATGGGAGATGTGGGGAACTCAAACACGCAGTGGTGAAGCAACCAGGACCCCGATCCTAATTTCAGCTCTACTCTTAACTAGCTGTGTCACTTTGGGCAAGTCACGTAACCTCGCGAAGCCTCCATTTTCTCATCGCTCAATCAAGAAGGTCAGACTAGGAAATACTCCAACTCTCTTTCGGCTTTGGAACTTCACGGTCTTTGGTGAGGCCTGGCATCCTTTGCTTCCTTGTCAGAGTGAGCCCCTCCACACCTGCCTGGCATGTGCCAGCATGGTCTTTATGCCTCAGCTGTGAGGCCCATTGTGTCTGAAGAGTGTGTGTTTCCACAGGCTCAGAAAACAGAGCGGCTTACTTTGAGTGTGACAGTTCAGGCCTCTGTACTGAGCGCTGGCGTCAAATTCAAATCGCTCAGCCTGCGGTGCGAGGGAATTTCACAGGACCTCTGATGGGCTTTTACTTCCTGCTCACTCCAATTATATTTGGTTTTCAAGTGCATGCTCCATGCACAGGTGGCTGGAAAGATCTGACAGACTTCTTTCCTCAGTCCTTGCTCTCTGCAGCAATTTTGGTGAGAAGTGTGGAAATTCTCTTCACTGAGTGCTGTGTCATAGTTTCAAACATGGACACAAATCTCCCCGCTCAAGTCAACAGCACTTAAAATAGCTGTTGATGGCTGCATTCCTCCGTCCTGCAAGCATTATATCCCCAGTCAAAGGAGACAGAGGGTTTTATTTATGGAATGAGGTCTTTGTTTACAGTGTGAGCACAGCCAGGCTCCAGGAGCTCACCTTGGGTATATATCTTGCATTCAAATAGAAAACATACCTCACCACCTTTGGGTCTCTTTGGAAAGATCACAAAAGCATCATCCATGTTAACTTTCCTTGATTCTGCTTATAGGCATTCACTTACCTCATAAAGTACACTATAATGTTAACTTATAATCTGTAGGGTTGATTTGTTCTTGATAAATATGTAGCCATCTTCAAGATCGGGTTTTTTCACAAAGGGAAAATGTAAGAGCTATCCTACCTCCAGGGAACTGGTTTTGAGCATTTCTTCTAAGAGAACATTTAGAAATATCTTTTGTATTTATGATCCTAATAAGTATATTTTGAGAATAACTTTTTTTAAAGATTTATTTATTTATTTGAGAGAGAAGCACAAGTGGGAGAGGGGCAGAGGGAGAGAGAGAGAGAGAATCTCAAGTAGACTCCGTGCTGAGCACAGAGCCGGAAGTGGGGTTTGAACCCATGACCCTGAGATCATGATCTGAGCCAAAACTAAGAGTCAGACGTTTAAGCAAATGTGCCACCCAAGCGCCCCAAGAACATCTTCTCTACATATTCATAGAAGTCATCCTTTATAAGACTCAGGTCAGCTGTCACCCCCTCCAGCATTCCTATCGTGACCCTGTCCCCCTGTATTAGTTTCTGGAATTGCCTTAACATAGTACCACAAACCCTGCGACAGCTTCAAACAGAAATGTTATCCTCTCAGTTCTGGAGACAAGCAGTCAGAAAGCAAGGTGTTGGCAGGGCCATCTTCTCTCTGGGAAGGAACCAGGCAAGAATCTGTTATATGTCTTTACCTCCATTTCTGGTTTTTGTTAGCAATTCTTGGTATTCTTGGCTTGCAGCTACATAACTGAATCTGCGTCCGTTGTCACGTGGCGGTCTCTCCGCACACCTGTGTCTCCTCCCTGCTTATGAGGACACTAGTCCTATCAGACAGAGCCCACCCTCATCGACTGTAACATTGTCTTCCCTTGGTTACATCTGCAGTCCCCTTTCTCAATAAGGTTACATCACAGGTACCCGGGGGTCGTGACTTCAGCCTCTCTGTTCAGAGAGAGACAACAGAATCCATCATGCCTGTATCCCAGACTGCTTTCCATGCTCCCTTCTCTGTGCTTAGCATCTCCCGTTTAAATGTCTCACAGCAGTTGTCATACTGTATGTCATTTTCTGCACAGGCGTTTTTTCATCAGACTGTCCCTTCATCGCAGGAGCGACTCACATCACATCTTTGCAGGCGGAGTACTTAACGGAACATCCAACACCTAGTAGGCACTTAGTAGTATGTTTGTCAAAAGAAATACTTCGTCATCATCATCATCATCCTTTCTGTGTCTACAATATGAATAACATATTTATGTACGGTTACATAAATATCATTATACATGAAATACATATTAACATTGCACAGAAATGCTACCATTTTTTGCATACTCACCATGTGCCGAACGTTAGCACTTCAGATTTTTTTTTAAATCCCATTTAATCCTCACAAGAATATTAAAATTTAAATGTGATGATCTGCATTTTGCAGATAAATGAGGCTTAGGAAGATTCAAGGTCCTGAGGTCACACAGCCAGTGCATGGGAGATCCAGGACGTGGTCCCAGGTACATTTGATTGTGGATTTGGGCTCCTGACACGTTGATACGCTGCCTCCGCACAGACGGTGCTCTCTGAGGCTCCCATTCTGTGGAGGTAGTGTGTCTGGGTTCATGCTCACATTTACCTGAAGAAGACACAAAAGCCCAGAGAGGTTGAGGGACCGGTCAGCCTTAGGGTCCCTCAGCTGTTGCCCAGATCCTTTTAGTTTGAGTTCACCTTTTTAGAAACTGCTTTCCTTTTTTGATTTTTTTGATCATGGAATGATTTTTGAGAATATTAGAGAAAAGGAGGACATGGAATGAGGAAAAAGCATTTGCTTTAATATTCTGTGAATTTAACCGATATTACAGAAGAGTCGAGCTGTCAGTTGCAATGAACAGAATGAGCCCACGTATCACCATGTAGCTTCTCTGTCCAGTGGTAATGGATCATATTCTGAGGCAGTAAGTCCTCTGGAGAAAGGAGAGGAGCTTCTACATGTTTCTCAGAGCCCCTCCAGCCTGTCGCTCTGCCCTGCCCCCCCCCCCCCCCCCCCCGCAAGCCTCACATCTCTCTGGACTTGAGGTCCCGCCTGGGCCTCAGGTACAAGGAAGGGGGCCCTGGACTGAGTCAGAACCTGGATCAGGGTGGTTCAGGCCCGATGACCTGCCAACAGAATTCCCTGGTGAAGCTGGCCTGCCCACACTTGTTTGTTTGCTGCTAATGATCTCTGCCCAGGACTAGACCTACTGCTAACCTTTGGCCTGATTGCTGCCTCATTTCTCTTATTATTCTCTTGGAGCATGGTGCCCTGCCTGCTGGGCAACATGTGTTCCTGGTGCTGACAGTGTACCTCTGTCCCCCTAATTTCAGCCCAGCCCAGCATCCATACCCACACCTATCTGAATTAGGCCCAGACTTGACCAAGACAGGCTTCTATTGCCTTTCTTCCAAGTGGGGTCAAGTTCTCATTGTCAATAATTAGACTTCAGGAAGGCATTGATGTTGGAAAGGGCAGAAAGGGAGCCAGCCACTGCTCCGGGCAGTGGACCAATGGAGAAGGAGGGGTGGGGTACAGCACAGCAGGCAGGGGCCTCTGCCCAGCAGAGTGCACATCTGACCTTGGCTGGCTGCTGTCCCAATGAGAATAAAACCAGAATGCACAAGCTTGAGCGTCAAGATCCCTTCTCCTCTAATCTGACTCCCCCAGGCCCTCAGGATACGGGTCACAGTGTCGCTCACTCACTATGCTGTAGCATGGACAGCTTGGAGAGTTTATCAGGCTCTTCCTGGGCCACTCCATGAGCCTCGGTTTACACTTCGCAAGTCTTCTGCTGAGTTTGGTGCCCATCTTTCATGTTCTCCTTAAACACGGTGATTTCCCTAAGCAGGGACCATGTTACAGTTCCTGACCCCATATCTCAGCAATAGTACATGCCCAGGAAATGCCACATGAATGATCGAAAGAAGGATACTGCCATGCCTCTTAACACCCTGAACTCAAACCCGAACCTGCCCTCTGCCACCTGCTCGTCTAATTGAAGAAACACTGGACTATGTATGTATCAGGAAGCAGGATTTTTTTTTCTGGTTTTGTCTTGTCCAGTTGGGAAAAGACAATGAGAAAGAAATACTTTCTGAGTCTTGGCCTTGACTCCTGTGTGCTCGCTGTCTGCAGCACAAGGGGAAATCTGGACAGGGCTCCAGTCTTAGAAATAAATAACCCTTCCTCTTATTTAAGTACAATTTCTGAAAGAAAGTTCTACTCTATACTTAATTGGATTCTTTCTTGCTGCAATTTAAGCCTTCTTCCTCCTTTCTCTGAGTGGAATTGTAATTCATTATCTCTGAAGTTCACAGGGGCAGCTTTTCTAAGCAAGACAAGGAACTGACTCTTGGAGCTTGCATTCTCTCCTCACCTTTGTCTTCCTGTGCCTGCATCTTTCTCAGACTCCCAAAAAGTGTGCATTTGCTTTAATGAATTAGTACATAATAGGTTCCTGTGCTATTTGAGAAAACAATTTCCATCTGTTCATATATTGTTAAAAAGTAATGGATTCTTATTTAAAAAAAAAAAAAAAGTCTAATGCTTCCCTACTTCCTCCTCTCAAATACTGAATCTCAGATCCTTTGAGGTCCAACATAATTTAAGTGTTAATTCCTTTCTAAGCTCTTTTCAAGCTACTGCACTCACCATGCAGATTTCATTAAGCCTCAGAGTCTCTTCATATTGATGTTTTCATAAAAAGCAAAGTAACTCTTGCTCTATATTAAAATATTTCGCTCAAGAGTAGTGTCTTTTGTCCCCATTTCTAAAGACGTGTTTATTTATTTGGCCTTCCAAAAGGAAACAGAAGTCTGTTACAACTAACAGAGGATGCAAGCGCGGGGCTTCTCATCTCATTTGTGGGCAACATCTGGTTATTGTAATTCACAGGGTTCGCTGTCCTGAGTGGTTTCAGCCTTAAATCACCCTGTGTTGGCAAACAACAGTGAGGGCCAGGCCAGGAAAGGAACAGACAAATCCTGTGCACGGAATGAGATTAAATAAAGGCATGAGCCTGCCAATATTTCAATTTCTAATGTATTCACCTTGAAAGCCAATCTGTTGTTTCAGTGATGCTAACACCGAGAGCCCTTCTGTTCTGGAACTTCTCCCTTTAGACCTGGCGGCTGGATCAGAGTAAATTTTTAGTAGTGACATGTATCAGGTGAATCATCAAGTCGGGTCATTCTACGTTAAGAATGGAGACGTTAAGGTAGTCAAAAGAGTCTTGTTTACATAAGGAGCCAGAGACGGAGACTGAGACCAAGACCCAAAGCGCGGAGCAGACTCTGCCCATGTGTCCACTTTGTGACGCTGGGGATTCCATGCAACTGCTTTATGCCTCAATTTCTTCATCTGTAAAGTGAGAATAAGACCTGTGAAACTTAAGGAGCATTTTAAATTCCAAGGGTGAATCCTCTCTGTCACTTCCCAGCTTTTATGTCTTTTCTGTCTCACTTGTTTTGAGCAATGTCAGCACAGAATCTGGGACACTAGTGTCCCAAGAGATTATTCAGCCTAACAGTCCCATGTTACAGATGAAGAAACCAAGAACCATAATTACAGAGGAAATACCAAGAATGTCAAGGTGATGCCTTTGAACGAGAATGCTTATTTGGCATTTATATTTATGTGGTTTTTGCTTGTTTGTTTGTTTGTTTTTTAACAAAACCAAAATTGAAAAAAAAAAACAACCCAACTTCATTTTATTGAAGTCATGCTGGTGCGCTCTCAAGTTAGATGGATTTCCTAAGAAATGGGACAGCAATCCTCTTGGGGTTGGAGATCAGGAGCACCCTGCTTATTCTGTTCGACCCAGAGGAAGAGCAGAAATATCCAGGGTATAGAGGAAAGCTATCACAAGCCTTGTCCCCGAACGGAAGAGTGTTTGCCGGTGCTTTGTATGCTCTGGAGTGTCTTCATAAACAGAGGGTGTCCCTGTCACTTCATTTGCCTCTGGGTGTCGCCCACCTTTCAGCACAGGTAAGCAGAGTGAGACCACGCCTGGGCTGAGGCCGAGGCTGTCCCTGAGAGCCAAGAGGGTGGAATGGGAATGATCTAGGAAGAGGAAAGAGAAAAGATAGGACAGTAGGAAAAGAAAAGGGAGTTCATTGCCGAGGAGTCACGGAGGGTCACCGTAGCTTCTGGTGGCATCCGTGCTCCTGTGTGTCTCCCTGAGCATCATCACAGCACCAGTGAGAGTGTCTGCTTTCTGCAAACAGAAGTGCTCTTCAGAGACAGATCCCTTTGCAGTATTCTAACAATCCCTGCTTGTAAATTAATCTGACTTCTTTAGGAAAAGAAAATCCCTGTATATATGACCATTGAAATTACTTGTTTCATTACCATGCTAAAAAAAAAAAAATTCATTGCTTATATTGGAAAACCCATTCTTTTGGCCCCCTTACGTTTTTTTATACAGAGTGTAATTTTTTTTTTTTAATAACAGGGCATAAAGATTTCAGGAGGGTTGGTCCATTATTTATTTGTTGACTGAATTATAGGAAGAAAGTGTGATCATCCAATGTAATGCAGAAGCATATACAGCTAATTCTGTGCCTATGTGTACTTAACCCAGCCATAGTAATAACTCTTTGTTTTTTATTTCCTGGGAGAAATAGGTTAGGTTGGACCTGAATGCATCATTATAAAGTATGCACATATAAATTGGACTTTTCTAAATCTAGGTCACTTGGATAAGAAGGCTCTTTTGAGAAAACCAGACTGACAATTAGATTCACAGGGCACTTCAATGTTAAATGACATTCTTCCCACATTCTGGGTCATAAGGCAGCAAGTATAAACAATACGCCGATGTTAAGACACAGAAAATCACATTTGCAACAATAGCAAAGCTTCATGGTGCATAGTTTTCCACTTTAATATGTTGTGTTCTGTTCTGCCACGTTAATGTTTTAAGTGACATAATTTCCTTTTCATGTAGTTTCAAGTTCATCTTTTATTTTCTCTTTACCTTTCTGGAATAGCTCTCTACAAGGCTACACCTTATGCTGGGAGAAATTCCTAACCAAAAAAAAAAAAAAAAAAAAATAGAAAGTGTAAAGTCAAATAATCTTTGCAGGAAAATAGCAAAAATAACAATGAAAATTGATTTAAGACCCTCCAGCCAAAATGTTATCTTGTGTACTTTACAGACTCAATCTGTGTCCCAGGCTTTGATCCAGGCCTCAACATGATGACTGGGATTACGCCCATTAACCCAATGATTCCAGGCCTGGGGCTGGTGCCACCCCCACCACCAACAGAAGTGGCTGTCGTCAAAGAAATAATCCACTGCAAAAGTTGTACTCTTTTCCCTCAAAATCCAAGTAAGTGATACCTGCAACAAATAATCTGCTCCTCCATTTGATTTAAGTTTTCCTTTTTTTTTTTTTGTAATGTAGCATTGCATGCACTTTCAGATGTGACTCAGAATTCTTCCCCATGGATGCGCCAAGTGGGGATCCATTTGACATGAGGCTTTTGTCTCTAGATTCTCACAAATGGATGGGGCTGTGTCCATGGGTTCTATCCAGGAGCTGAACAGACACCGTGAAGCCAGTGTATGTGATGTGGAGATACAGACTCAGCATTAAGAGTCTTTTTGCATGCAACAAAGTCTAGCATTTGCTGCAGAACATAGTGTGAAATATATGAGTGTTTCTATCTTCACAAATGTGGGAGAAAAATTCTGAAACGTGCTTTGCTAGATGGAAAATTGAATTAATTTGGCAGTTAGCAATTTTGGGGGAAGGCCGCATCTCAGAGTTTCTGGGCCAAATGGCATTTGCTTGAAGGAAACATACATTTGATGAAATAAATGAGTCAGAATTTTTTTTTTAATTTAGTCTCAGATACTAAGTTTATGGGCTTAAATAGCTAGAATTTTTTTTTTATTCATATTAATCAGTGTTGCCTTTTCGAAGTGGACTTTTCAGGAGATTGCTTTAGCAATCTACATATAAACTAGGTAAAATGTTGTGACAGTGTACGTTTTATCTTTTCCTACAGCCTCCCCCAAATGTAATCCTTAGCTCATTTAAATGTGAATTTTTAAAAAAAAGTGTTGTTTTCAGTCCCGGTGTTCCCCTAGCCCAGCAAGGACTGAGCAGGCTTGCAGGTCCTATTTTCCATCTTGCTTATTCGTCATTCGTTTTCCCCAGCAAGACAAAGCAGATAACAAGCCCAAATTCCCCCTCATGTTGTCATCTCATCATGCTTTGTACCTTGTGAACCCCCCCCCCATTTTCTGGGATTCTGTATTATGAAGGGGAAATGAAATTACGCTAACATTGGCATTATCTCTGTTCTGGGACAAGCTTAGCCACCCCATGTAGAAAGGACCCCAGAAAGTAAAGGTTGGGAGGAGGAGGGGAGAGGAGGTAAGAATAAGGCAGCCCACTATCAGTGTGAGTCGGAGTAGACATTCATCACGACTCAGGGTTGAGAACATTGCTCTGCGAGTTTCCCTTTTGCCAGGTGAACCAGGAAGAGCGCAAAGAAATAAAGGGCACACCCCTCTGTTTCTGTTGTGATTATTAGATCTTCCGCCTCCTTCCACAAGAGAACGACCTCCTGGGTGTAAGACCGTGTTTGTCGGAGGATTACCAGAAAACGCTACTGAGGAAATTATTCAAGAAGTCTTTGAGCAGTGTGGTGATATTACAGCCATTCGGAAAAGCAAGAAGAATTTTTGTCACATTCGCTTTGCGGAGGAATTCATGGTTGATAAAGCCATTTACCTTTCCGGTACTTTGCATTACATAAGGGGTTTTTGAGGCATTTTGTTATGTTTTGTGATGTTAATATGAGCTTACTTCCCTTTTGCCTTCACACGCAATAAAGTCCTCAGAGTATGGGGCTGGAAAAGGAGGACCTCTGCCTTTACCCTGGGCTGCCAGAAGCTCCACGTTAAGACTGAGAGCCCACCTCCCAGCAGGAAGGGTTTCCCACCACCAGTCTTGAGGAATTCCATTGAGTTAGTAATTAATGTTCTCAAGTGCTTATTAGATGAGAAGCAATATTATGAATACTGAGGACCATTATTATTACTGGATTTAATTCCTCAGGGGAATAGAGTACTCTCTCGGTATAATTTCAGTTTTTCAGAAGTGGTTCACTTTCTAGACCCCAGGGTACCACATCAAGATCAGGTTCCTTGCAGAAAGTAGTCCACAAGTCCTAGGGGGAGGCCCGATCTCACTGCCCAATTGCTAGTGCCTTTTTAGAGTGGTAACACCTACCCCCAGGATACCTGCTTCTTTGGTGCCAGTTGATAGGGGAGATTTTCACAGATGTTGAAATTAGACCCAATGCTGCCTCTGCGTGTTGGAGCAAGTGTACAGAGGCTGTCCTCCAGGCCTTTGCCAAATCGAAGAACCACAGATCTGGTATGTGGTTTTTGGGAGATGCTGCTTAGAATCAACTCATTGCCATTCCCTTGCGCTCTCCTTCTGCCTGTTTCAGTCCGTTGCTGGGCACACCACCTCCCTATTCCTGACAGAAAGCTAATGAGGGAAGGTGAGAAAAGAAAAGGGAAAAAAAACCAACAACAACAACTGAATGCTACTGCCAGGCTTACTTAATTCCTGCAGGCAGCCGCTATTGCCTCGCAATTCCCTTTCCCTCGCAAACCCCAGAAGCCTTGGAGTTATTCCAATGCTGCTGCAACTTTGAGGCCAGGTAGTGCTGTGGAGAACTTTAAAACCCTTATTCCGATAAAATCTTACAAAGGTGGGGGGGTGGAGGGTGGAATCTGAAAGCATTCTAAAATAGAGGTGGAAGATGAAACATAGAAAAAAATATTTTACAACACACAAATAGCTGTGTGTTTTACCTGTCATGTGTTTCGGGCCATTGCATCAGAGTAATCTAGCACACAGCTAGGGATTCTGTTGCGTGTGTGGCAGTGGGTCTCACATGCCTCAGGCAAGATAGCCTCTCTCTGGCCTCCATTTTCTCATCTGCGAAACTGAGGTAGTAACGGTACTAAGTCAGAGGACCATGATGAGGAATAAATCCAAATAATGGGTAGTAAGTGCTTAGCAGGGCACCTGAAGCAAGAGGAACCACTGAGCAAATGGATGTTTTTAACACAGATATCCCGAAGATGGTAAAGAAGGACTGATTCTTGTTTCTCACAGACGTGCCCCAGGGAACCTGGGTTGTAACCACAGCTCTACCAATAAAACTATTACTTTACTCCACCTGATGAAATAAGAGGGGTAGAGTAATCAGAACTGATTTTCATCTCCAACAGAACATTTAGACCCGATCAGAAACCCCATGAAACATCGCCAAAGATGAACAGGCCCAAATTTAGGCACGGGAAAGGTATTCCTGTATTTCTTCCTTGATGCTAAGCACTTCCCAGCATGGACCTTGGTCCTGCTTCTGAGCCAGTCGTCTTATTGCCCCTTGGTCTGCCTCTTGGCAGCAGAAGAAGCCCACAGCAAAGGCCTCACCTCCAGCCTCCCTGCCTGTATGCACAGTGGTCTCCCACCTCTCGGGCTCAGCCACCCTGGGGACATTGTCCATTAGTCCAGGGAAGATCCGAAAGTCTGATTAACTGGAGGGGCAGGAGGGAAGGAAGGCTGCCTGTCCTGTGCATGAGCTCCTACAAGCCCATACCCAGCTGCTAGGCCTAATTTTAGGACCGCGTTCACAGTTGAAGTCCAAGCTAATTTTAGACTCAGCCTCATCAGGATCTCTTTTAAGGCCTTAATGATGATGTTTTGGTGAAAGAAAGGGTACTTTTTGGAACCAGAAATATCGAAAAAGTGGTGCTCTGGACGCCCAACCAGTCAGGGTCACAGGCCAGCCTTTGGCAGGGCGGGCCGCTCAGCTGTTGCCGATTTGTCACCGTGGCCTGCTGACTCATTAAGTTCCTATGGCCCAGAAGCAAGACATGCTCTGCTTTAGCATGAATTCTGCTCATACCTGATCGGATGTTTGTGTTTTTGGTTGGTATTGTTGTATCTTCCCATTTTTAGAGAACACCATTTAAACCTAGCAGTGAGAAGGGCATAACAGGAATCAGATGTGAGATCTCTTTGGAATTTGTAACTTCTCAAAGGTGTAAAGCGCCCCACAGGGAAGAAGTCAGCCTCTGCAAGGGTTTTCAGCTGAGTTTCAGCCCAAATGCCAAGATAATCCATTGAAATCTACCACGGAGATCTCCAATGTCAGCGTTAGTGCAGCCTAGCATTTCACAGTGGTATTTCATTTGCAAAGCTCCTACACAGCAAAAGTGCTCATTTTGCTCTCTCCTCTGGCAGCCCCAACAGCTGTGATCCTGCTGGGACCTGAATTTATGTCTTTAAAATCTGAGTACCCCAAAGTGAAGAGCAGCCTCAAAGCCAAGTCGTCTTCATCTGAAGTGAGGCTGGCTGGGTTCAGTTCTGTTTGGGGTGATTTCTCCCATCAGGTTGCTGCACGTCATCTTTATAAGTTGGCTAGCTTGCAGTAAATCCCCCAAAGGTTTCCAGCCCCCCCCCCCCATTTTTTATTGGTCCAGCTCTGCGCTGTTGCGCAGGCTCCCGTGGCCTTCAAAGATTGCGCGGACAATTTGTGTGGGGCTGCATCCTAGATGAGGTGCTGCAGGGCTGTGAGGAAGGCAGCTGGTGAGGCCTCTTGATTGAAGGTAAAATATTCTCCCGCGTGCCCCAGAGGATAAGTGGAAATAAAACAGCATTGCAAAATTGCCTTGGTAATTGTGGCTTTTGCAGCTGCCGAGAGAGAATGGAGCAGCATTTTCTAGGGGAATGAAGCAATAACCTGGGAGTGAGGTGTTGTGGAATTTACTTTGTAGATCTTTTTAAATACCATAGATATTCTTTATTTACTCCTATTCCGACTTTTTTGAAAAAGAATTTAAGAACACTTATGCAAGAGAGTTACCGTAAATTGAAAATATAATACCACTGGCCCTAGAAACGCAGATAGGGGGAAGATGCTACATGCCAAATTTGTTTCTGAGCTCCCTGGAAGCCAGAGGGAAGAAGAAGTTATGGTAAGTGCCCTGGTTCTTGAGGTCATCATCTCAGTAACATGGGCTTGAAAGATGGGTGGGTGACCCCCTGAGACACCTCCCAGAACTGTGTTTACCCCCACATCTGTGATAAGCTGAACTTCGCAGTACTTCCTTATCACCTGGGAGAAGGGTAATTGCTTCCCGCCTCCTATGGAAGGAATGCAGTGCCCTTCCTGTGGGCAAAAAAAAAAAGGGGGGGGGGGCGGAAGTTCCGTCAGGGTGCCCTGAGGGCCGGGCCCAAACGGTGCCGTCGTCGCGGCGGTGACATCATGACGCCACCGGCCTCTCCATTGCTTTCAGGTTACCGGATGCGATTAGGGTCCAGCACGGACAAAAAGGACTCTGGCCGCCTGCATGTGGACTTCGCCCAGGCCAGGGACGACTTCTACGAGTGGGAATGCAAGCAGCGGATGCGCGCGCGCGAGGAGCGGCACCGCCGCAAGCTGGAGGAGGACCGGCTGCGGCCGCCCTCGCCGCCGGCCATCATGCACTACTCGGAGCACGAGGCCGCGCTGCTGGCCGACAAGCTGAAAGGTAGGGGGCCGCCCTCGCGTCTCCGGCCCGGCGGGAGGCATGGCCCGCTCGCAGGGCAACACCGCCACCCCCCAGCGCCCCCGACGTCTCGGTCCCCGCGTGCTGGGTGCATGCAGGCGACGGCACCCGGAAGCAGGGACACTTGCGCTTCCTCCTGCTGTTGGGACACAGCCGGGCCCCTGCTCACCGGTGTTCGTGCACGAGTGTGTAGGGTCGCGCAACGCCGTCCGTGGAAGAGGGGCAGAAGGGTCATGTGCCGTCGCCCCAGAACCGGCTCCTGTCTTCCCACCTGTGCGGACCGAGCGAGGCTAGTGTCTCTGGAGCAGGCGGGTCGGGGGGGCGGGGGGGGGTGCTCCGGTTCTGGAGCTTTCACCTACCTGTGCTCTTCTCAAAGCCTCCCTTCATGTGGGAAAGGGCGCTGGGGTCTGTGGAGGGTAGAAGCGAAACGTGGAACAGGATCCCTGCCTTCAGAAATGGAGTTGAAGGGACACTGCTGACCCTACAGAATAATCGGGCATTAAAAGGAGTACATTTCATTTCTTTAGAGTTTGCTCGTTTCACATGTTTGGTGCTTTGGGGGATAAAGCCACATGAAGGCTTTAGTACCTGCCCCAGTGAATGTCGGATGTTAGGGGAGGGGCCAGACTGTAACTCCGGATCACGAATATGTGTGAATTCTCTTCCATTATTGATCAGAGTCCTGTAATCTGAGCAGCATCTGCGTTTACAGGCAAATGACGGTCAGACCTTCCTCCGACCATTGAGTGTGTAGGGTTTTAAGGTGAGAACGCAGGTTGGGGTAGCTGACCACACCCAGGTGTCTCAAATAAATGATTAACTCTAGGACAAAGCCAGTGGCTGACTCAACCAACATAGTAGCAGCGTGCTTTGGGAACACGGTGGGCAAGTGTTGATGAAGGTATCCAGAAAATCTTCCAGGAGAACCGTGCAGGATAAACAGGTTTTTCTTTCCCAGGAGAAGAAGGGCCTTAAAGACATTCCAGTCAGAGGCAGGAGCTCTGGGATAAAAGACACAAGGAAGCAGAGAAGAAGGTGGCACCGGAGGAGAAAGGGAGGGCGCCTGCTCCAGCACTCGGGAGAGCGGCTTGGAAGTTTATAGGGCAGGGTGCAGCTGGAAGTGTGGCAAGGCCCTGAAAGCTGCTGCTGGATTGGGGTTTTACTCCATAAGCAGTGGAGAAGCCACTAATGTTCTCTTATGAGAAGAGAGATGTGATTGATCCTTGGAGTGTCTTAGAGCATAGCTAGCACACTGCTGGCAGCATGTAAAGTGGATTGGATGTTTTCACTAAGTGAGATGTGTGAAAGCTGCCCAAAACCTATTTTAGGAGGATAGGAGGTTGACATTCTGTTTCTTTAAAAGAGTTAAAAAGGATGTCTGCTTCTAGCCCTCATGCCCTGTTCAAGGCCCTCATGCCTTGGGAGCCCCTAATCGGCTGCCGTTTTGGCTGAAAGCCCCCCCACTGTAACTACCCAGAGCTTTTTTGCCACCAGCCCGTGTTGCGCTGCTCGGTGAGGGCCCATCTGACAGACATAAATACACAGGCCACGGGTGTCCCTTTAACAAAAAACACACCAAATGCAAACACAGGCATCATCTCCCTTTTCCATTCAGGCTACAGATCAGAAGGAGCGCTCAGAATGAGAGAGC
Organism: Mellivora capensis; assembly: GCA_004024625.1. Classification (NCBI taxonomy): domain Eukaryota; kingdom Metazoa; phylum Chordata; class Mammalia; order Carnivora; family Mustelidae; genus Mellivora; species Mellivora capensis. The sequence goes on from PISX010008528.1 coordinate 33,500, forward strand.
TCAACACCCTCAACCAGGAATGTTGATTTTGGAACTAGTAGTTTTTTACTATCCTGCACATTGTGCATTATCAGCTTATGGGCTACACCTAGACATGACAAAAACTAGTGCCTTCATTCTGTGACCTCTTGGAGGGATTTTACAAAAATCTGGCCGCCTCCTCTTCTTTTTAAGGAACCAGCACAGAAATGTCTATGCACATGAGAGGAACACGGCACTGCCTTTGCCGTCAGAGGATCACAGATTGGGATGTCAACTGGGTGAAGTGATTTGCAAGCTTTGCCATTTCAAAAATATATATTTATATAGATGAGTATAATTTGCAGAATTTAGGAGCTGCACCTTCTCCAAGTACTTTGTGATCCCTTGAGAGAACAGATTGGAAAATTTAATAGATGGCAGTTACAGTAGAATGGGGATACATCTCAGGCAACCAGTCAGGAAATATCAAGCTTGACAATTTCAACCCAAGCACAGAGTTTGGAATATAAACAGCATTTAATTGCTTAGGAAATTGGCTGCCTCAGAAAGGAAATCCACTCCATGTTCCTTATATAACGCTGCAAAGCCAGACTGGAGGGGCCAAGGAAACTGCTTCGCCGAAGATGATTTCACTGATGTGAGGATTTAAAAAAAAAAAAAAAAAAATGCAGTCAAAACCCAAGGTAAAGAAGCCTGAGTAAAAAAGAAGATGGAAATATGATCTGAAAATACCTAATTGGATTTGATTTTTTTTTTTCCTCCCCTGAGAAATCATGCTATCTTAGGTTTATTACAAACATTTTCCCCCATTTTACATTGTACTTGTTTATTCTTGGAGTTTTCTTTTTGAAAATCAGCTCTATCTAGCAAAATCTGTACAAGCCAACTCTTTATTATGACCCACAAGGCCCTCTACATCCTGCCCAGTTATTAAAACTGTGTGTATAGTAAATGCTGAGATCCTTCCTCCCTCCCTCAGCGATTTGGAGCTTTGAGCTATGTTACATTTCTGGCCACTGGTGCCACCAGGCATGGTCAGAAGTACAGGGGGGAGTGATGCTCGCCACCAGCATTGCACAAATATTTGTGGAGCTCTTTACCGTATAGCTGGGACTGTGCTAATAAGCACTGCGGGGGGAGACAACAGCGTGTAAGCCCCCACCTCACAGAATTTAGGCTTCTGACGTGGTAGAGGCAGTTACAAAGTACCCGGACTTGCCGATACCATGTGTGAGAAGTGCAGTGGGAGCTCCCAGGAGTGACCCGGAACCCAGCTGGACAGGGTGTGAGGGCAGATCTTCTGAGACCGGCTCACCCCAGATCCAGTGGCCACTGGGCCTTCTTGAAAGCAGAGGAGAAGTCAAGTTGTAATTGTGTAGTGTCTAAGGCAGCGTCTGTTACATTAATAAAATTCTAAAAAAGAAACGTGGCGGGCACCCTGCTGATTAAATAGACATTGTTCTGAGACAATTCAACTTAATGAAGACTGATTGGGAAGTAACTGCTCACAGACCCAAACTTTATAGCATGGCTTTGAGAAAGTGAGAAGGAGCTCAATAACACCATAATTACACTTTATTGGAAACAGTAGCACCAGGCAGATGAGATAATGAATTTCAGTGTGTCTAACACAGACCATCCACCCCTGGAGGAACCTTGTGTTTGGACTGTGGAAGGAAGAGATTGATTAGACGGTGAGAAAGATTATATCCTAATTCACTGGAGATTTCTCCTGGCAAGAGCATTTAAAAGTTTTTGTGTACTTTTTCCCCCTTTGGAAAGCTTCACATAATCTTTCATTATGTGATGAAATGAAGAGTTTCTCTGTGCATCAGGTGAAGTTTTGACAAAGCTTTGAAGCAGTGCCCTTGGGGTCCCCCTGGTGTGTCATCATGAATTCAGCTCTCCCGGGATCAGCATTCATAATTTCCGGAGGGCTAGACTCTGATTTGCATACAGAATGGCCCGTGTCAGCCTGCCAGAGGAAGGAGGGGTGGCAGTGGTGCTGGCGTTTTGCTGAGACGGTTGTCAATATTTATGGCTCCCAGAAAGTAAAAATCAATAATGCTGTAAGCCAAGTGGAAGTTCCATTAGCTAAAAGCCAGGCTTCCTTCTTAGGGCAAGGGAAATGAGAAGCACAGGAGCCTGTTTGAGAATCACTTCCTTAGGCATTATTGACCTTCACAGAGGCAAGATCAGCCACTGCATCTAGAAACCTCTTGCTTAACCCAAAAGCTGGAATAACCAGTGAATTTTCGTATTGCCACCACCTGTAATTGTTTTCATTTTTACAGGTACTACGAGAGTTGGAGGAGATTGTGTGTGTTAGGGGGAGAAGGGTGCATTAACCATTTGCATCACCTTTCCTGCTACCTGTGATTTGGAGGATTGATCAGGTTGTACCCCTTTTAATAGTGCATTGAGCAGCCAAAAAATGGAGACTTGTTGAGGGACACATGTTGAAATGTTAGGGATGTTGTAGTATTAATGCTTGGCCATCCTGGAATCCCCATTCTGCTTGGGTCGATATACGACTCTACACTATAAGCTGTTTCCAACTATCATAGAAGGCAGAAATCAGTGATAGTTAGATCAACACACCATTCCTGTGGTTCACTGTGTGTATCCCCATTTTTTTTTTTTTTTTAAAAGAAAAAGTAGAACATCTTCCTTTTATCTCATTCTCAGGACATTTTATTCAAACATTAATCTCCTCTCCTGTTATTCCTTTATAGACCCAGCCATAAATAAGGGTATTACATCTCACCTAAGTTTTCATAGTCAGTGTTCATGGCCCGGCTCTCATCCCACCTATTGTTCTGAAAATCAAGGCCAGATCTCCCTCCATACACAAAGGGGGAGAAAAAACTGCTTACCAGTTTGAGTCCTTTTCCCCTTTATTATCTATTCATCAGTTTGACTGAAGCTCACCCTGTTGGATCCTGGGCTCTGCGTCATGGCCCTGAGGTTTCAGATCTGATTGCAGCACGGGCCTGGCCTTTGAGGAGTTTACAGTTCAAGGGTGGCTAAAGGATATTGTGGCTGTGGAACCATGACTTACAAATATGAATTGAACAGTGCCAGTGATTTTCTTTAACTCATTTAGACGTTAAAAACTGGTTCAAAAGAGAATTTGCTCTACAATGATTCATATTTTCTACTGAACAAAAATTCAACTCCATTGTTAGGGAGAATTATTTGTGTTGTTATCAGCTCTCCACAATTTATATCCTGTCCCTAAAGAGTAATAAGATAGCCTGGTCAAAAACAATGAAAGATTCACTCCCCCATAGAATCAGATAATTCTGGGGGTGGGTGGGAGCAATGGAGAGGGGCCTCTAGGCCATGGCCAGCATTTCACTGAAAGGATCTGCAGTGGTCTCTATGCCCATTTGCAAGTCGTGGACAGTTTTTTTTTCCACATTTTTTTTTCCTGGGATGAGGATGCCAGGTGCTAAAGCAACTCTTCCTTAAATGCAGGTAGGGGAGGTTAGGGACAGGGATTCACGAAGCTCATAAGGATTACATCACATCCTCTCAGTATTCTCCACTACCTCAGCTGCTACTTTCCATTTCAGGGTTTTGTTATCTTTTAACTTAGATGAGCTCCCAGCCAATTTCCCGGGTTTTCATTGACTGATTTCTTCCAGTGCTTCCAAAACTTTAATGTGCGTATGAATCACTTGGAGTAGGGTGCAGATTCTGAATCAGGGAGCCTGAGTAAGAGTGAGTCTGCATTTTCAAAGAGCTCCCAAAATGAGCCTCAGGCTTAAAGTCTTTGAATAGCAAAGATTTATCCCATGTGCAATTTTTTAAATGCCTACTATGTGCCAGGTGCTCAAGTAATATGGAAGAGAGGGAAAGGGAGGGAGGTTGATAAAGTCTGAGGTAAACAGAAATGAAATTGAGATGGGTATGGCTTTAGGTCGTGACATTGAGGGATGATAGTCTTTATAATATTGTTTATTCCTCACAAAACTAAAGTTGGTCATTATTTCCCCAGAACTGAAAATGTCTTCAAAAAGGTTTTTGACTCATTTGACAAGCTGGTTAGTTAGTGCCTTACTGCACTAACAGTAAGAAGAACAGAAAGTTCTTCTTCTCTCTGATTATCTGACATCATTCTTAACTTTCATTGCCAGTGGTAATGACCTCAGAGGCCAAGGACCAACTAGCCTAACTGCCAGGAGGACATTTATCTCTGAGAGTCACCGTGAAAATACTCTTTAACACAAAATTGAAATGTTTATTCCCAACTGATGTTTCCCAACTTCTGGCCACTGAATTTGTGGCTCTCTAGCTCTAATCACGGCAAGTCTATTAGGAATAGTGTAATCAAATATAGGTAAACTGCGAAGAGAAAAGCTCAAAACAACCAGGAGATTGAAATATGTCTTGGAAGCTTTATTCTCATGTCAGCCCTTCAAAACTGGAGACCCATCCATAAACCAGCAATTGCTATATAGAGTGACTGATGTTTTAGTAGCAGGATATTTAGGGAATTGTGGAAACATAGCAAATGGACACATAATTCATGTTGGGGTTCCAGAAAAGCTGCCTTCATGAAAGGCACTGAAGCTGAACCTTGAGGGAACCAGAACAGGTGGGCCAGAAACCAGAAGGTTCTTAGTATGAGTGCACAGGCAGGCAGGCAAAGGCTGGGGGTGGGGTGGGGTGTGGCCATGGTTTTTAACAAAGGGGAGAACAATAAGGGAATGGGGGATGGATTGAAGAGGAAAATGCAAATCAAGAAAAGTCATGGGGCAAATATGTGCAGTAACCTGGGTGTGATGCCTCGAAGACCCTGATTAGAAAACACTGCACAATTTTTAATGAGCAAATGGTCTGTATTCAGTCCTTATTGCTCTGATCTTCCCAATTCTTGCTGTGGAAAAAGCACGTCTGCATATTCTAGTTTCTAAACTGCACCCATGTTCAGAGTTATGCCTAAGCGTGTTCACAGAAAGTATTTGGAATTCTTATAACTGCATCTTTGATGTGATTTTTATGAGCACTGCTAATTTCTTTTCACATGAATAGCTTTAATAATGCTGCAATCTAAGTCCTGTTTAAATTAGTTTATATTGTTTTCTGTTTTCTCAGTGATCTTGCCACTGAATACAAAATTGAATTTACAGTTGGATATTGAAAATGACCGCTCCCCTTACACTTCTGTAATCATTCAGAGTGAGTTGCTGGGTTAGTCTTAATTAATATAAAGTCCCTTCTTACACAGCAACAGATACTGCCCAAACTTAACCAAATGTGCCTTAACTAATGTCTTCACATTTAATTTACATGTCAGTACATCAATTATACGTTGGCCTGGCAGTTTTAGAGAGTTCAGAAATGAGGATGAAATTGGAAGTTTTCACCAGAAGTGTATACTTCTTTTAAGCTAATCCAGTTCTGCCTACAGTTACTCATGTTACATATTTTTTTTAACACTTGTTAAAATATGAGCAAGTCTCTTGCTTCCTTATTTTATAAATTGTATATTTTCAATTGCTTAATCCTAAAACTGCTGTTTCTCTTTCTGAAAACTATCAATTAACTGTGATCTGCTGGTGAACTTATGCACTCTGTCTAGGAGCGGGGAACAATAAAATTTGGTTTTCAGATCATTTAAGCAAGCATATATGTTTAAATTGAAGTGTGTTCTCCCTGACAGTAAATTAGTGTATTTATGAACTCAGTGACCAGAGGCAAGAGAAGGAAAAACAGAACATTGTTCTCTCTCCTAGTTAGCTCCCCAACAAAATCGTGGAGGGTTTCTTTTGCTCTGTGTTATGCAGAGATGAAAGTCCCAGCTAAGGGGAAAAATGGTACATGAAGTCGGTGTTTTCTTTTTTGTTGTTGTTATTTTTTAAGGGGGAAAAAAAGATTTCTTATAAGCGTTAGGTTTATTCGTGCTGTCTTTTTGGGAGGTCCATTCTCCTAACATATATTGGCAGGGAGAGAGGTAGAGAGTGCGCGCAGGAGGCAAAATTTATTCTGACTGTAATGGTCACAGTGGGCCTCTCACAAACATAATGCTAAATTATGGGCCTCTCCATGGACTGAACGTAATGTTAAGTTGTATGATGGATTTTATCTTACACAAGCCGCTCCGGTCCATGAAATGAGATAAGAAACCACTGCAGCTGGAGTTCACAGAGGGTTGAGCTCAGACTGAAATTCCAGAGTTAACAGAATTGGATGAGCCCGCCGTGAGACTGCACGCATGTGTTCTGCGCCTGTGTGTTGAGATTTTCAAGGAAAGGTGTCTTTGTGGGGCGCCCTGTGGGCGTTCCCAGGGCCTGTTGTGTCCTCCAGTGAGGGTGGAAGGGGCAGGTTTGCACTGAAAAAAGGCTTTGATCCCCAACCCTAGACTGCCCCTGCCGCAGTGAGATAGGGCCTGGGTGGATGCTGATCAGTAGTATGTGATCAATGTGTACTTCCACCGTGGAGAAAGCAGAGCACATCCCACACACGGGGGCAGGTTGGTCCTGTCCCCGTTCAGCACACATACTTATGCGCAGGCAACAGCCACCACAAGGAAGGGGTCCCCTTTTGGGAGGGGACCTCTGGCAGGAAAAGTACTAAAGGTATTTCTGTAATGCACTATGAAATTCAGAGAGCCCCAAGAAGGAAGGTTTTGTATGATGTGTAACATACCAACAACAATGGTTGATTAAAAACATGTGGTGTGTTAGATAAAACTCCTCTACCAAGTATGAATCACACTCTGTCCAGTCATCTGGGGTGTGTGTGTGTGTGTGTGTGTGTGTGTGTAAATAATATGTAATAAACAAAAATAGATAATATAGAAAATATAACCAAACACAAAGATACACACACAGTTTTTCTTTTTTTTCCTTTTTTTTTTTTATAAGAGATTCTTTTTTTTTTTTTAAGATTTTATTTATTTATCTGACAGACAGAGATTATAAGTAGGCAAGAGAGGCAGGCAGGGAGAGAGGGGAGGAAGCAGGCTCTCCACAGAGCAGAGAGCCTGATGTGGGGCTCGATCCCAGGACCCTGGGATCATGACCTGAGCTGAAAGCAGAGGCTTTAACCCACTGAGCCACCCAGGCGCCCCCACACACAGTTTTTCTGATGTTCCTCCAGTGGAGGGATCATAATAAGCATTCAGTATCTGTCAGATAAATAAGGATCTGAATCTTCTAGTTTAATTTTGCTCCTGATTTTTAGAATACAGAGCCTATCTAGTTTTCTTGAGAAAGGTAGGGTATTCTTCTCAAGCCACATTTTCCAAGGGTAGAAAAATATAAGTGGAAGACTTCTCCCCTCAAATTTGCCGGGAAGTATGCAGGAAGCCTTCAGCAGTAGGATCGATTAAATGTTGTGATAATTGGCATATAACTTCCAGTTCTAATTAACTTAATTATCTTCAAACTTGCTCCCCTCCCCATTTCTAAGCCATATAACAGGTCTGTTCCAGTAACAATTCCCAAACAGGCAAGTTTGTTTTCTTTCAAATAAACTTTATCATTTATTTACAAGTGGAACCTCGTTTCCCACTCCCCCCACCCCCAAATCCCCATACATACCTCAAACCAAGTACAAATGCATTCCAATAGGCTTCCAAATTGCTTCGGGAGAAAACACTGACCACCCAGATAACAAGCCCTCTTTTGCTGAAAACAAGGAAATATCCTGTTTTTCAGCCTAATTAAATATGTTGTATTAAACCTAAGATGAAATTAGTTTTGAACTGTAGTATAAAAAGAACTGACTAATTCCTACTAAAACCTTGGGAACAATATCATGCGCTACATCCAGTTTTAAAATAGTTAACTCTGTCATCCATATTTAGACACTAATTCTGCTGATTCTAAGCCAGAAAAGTAGTATCATTGTGTAATATATCTGATGAAAGAATAAAGTGGATACCAGATAGGTTAATGACAGTTTTTCCAGCCAGTCTTAAAGAGAAATCAGGGTTTGGCATACTGTGTTACCAAGAATGCCTAGAACAGACCTCAGACTGAATTCGCTGGTTTCGTAGATGAGAGAGTGAACCACTATTTGTTTCTTGGATGGCTCTAAGGGACCATGGAGTTAGAGGTGGAAGGGGAAGCCAAGGGATGCTAGAGCACTTCATCTCAGAAGAGATAATTTGTGAAGTTCGGAAAATGCATTCATTAAGATGGTCCCTGTTAGGTCTTTTGAGAAGAGCCTAAAGTCAAGTCCATTGTCTTGCCTTGGCATGATTTGTACTTGGTGGTATTCCATTTCCAGATGACAGCAAGTTTTCAGAGGCTATCACAGTGCTGCTTTCCTGGATTGAACGTGGGGAGGTGAATCGGCGTTCTGCAAACCAGTTCTATTCCATGGTGCAGTCAGCCAATAGCCACGTCCGCCGGCTGATGAATGAAAAAGCCACTCATGAACAGGAGATGGAAGAGGCCAAGGAGAATTTTAAAAATGCCTTAACCGGAATCCTCACCCAATGTAAGTAAAATTTTGGGGGCCATTTGTTTTTGTTGTGATTTTGCCTTTTCTTTTGCATTCCTTTAATTTTGGTTTTCATTTTGGGGGTAAGTAGTTCAATAATTTCCCATTTTACTCCATACGGAATGGCAAACCTCATAACCTATTTCATGTTCTGTGGCAACTTGGCGGAACACGGACCCTGCCCTGAGAGCTTACTTCTCAAGGTGAGCAACGTTTCTGTAGCTTTTCCTCAGAACACCAAACCCGGCCCCTGGGGCAGGGCAGCCAGAAGCTTCTGTGCCTGCTGTGGACCCACCTCAGGTCACACCGCACCTGCGGGGCAGCCACCCTTTACCTGTGGGCTGGCCCCACATGCAGGACGTGACCTGCATGGCCTCCTAGTGCCGACACTAGGAAGCAGACCCCGAGTACATTGTCCTTGAGCTCTGTTTAGGATGAAGGCACCATCAGAAAAACTGCTCCTCAGGATCCTTTATTTGAGGTGAGCTTTGGCTGTCAACGTGCGCAACTCAGGAGTCGAGATTTTTCTACAGTCTAATCTTTTTGTCCTTTCTTCGTCTGGAAAGCAAATTGCCTTAACTGCTTAATGCTGGTGATTTTTCATGTCCAGACCTTAAATTGATGAAGGGGTATAAATGGGCTTTCTCATAGAACAATAGTCAGGGTAATTACCCAGGGCTCTATTCGAAAAAAGGGCGTATATTTTTTTTCTGGGCACTCTGTGTCTGTAGTTAGCGCCACAGCAGCATCATGCATTACAGTTGCTGATGTTCCCGTGGTTGGTTAAAGCCATCGAATGACACTGTAACAATGCCCGCTCCATTCGGTACCAGGTGCAGGGTGCCATGTGGGACGTGACATATGCAATTTACATATTCATTCCGAGAATGAGGAATATTTTCAAAGATACAGTGTGCCAAAACGTCGATCGCCTCTTTCATCAGTGTAAACCCGAGGGATGATGTATCTATCTGTTAGGATAGGAAGAGAGAGGGACATGAAAAACCAGGCTCTCAAGTGGAAGAGTATCCTATGACTTTGTTGTCAGAAGAACATTTTTTTGCAACAACATAAAATATATAAGAAACGTGCAAACGTGAAATCTGGTAAGTGACCAGATATCCAGTAGGAGATTAACCTGGGACACCTGTCTTTATAGAAAAGGAAAAGGAAAACCGGAAGTGCTGCTGTCTCATCAGACCATTATCAGACCACTTTCCTTCGATCTGTCGTGAGGGACGGCCCTTCCTTGGACTATATACGCCCAAGCTCTGAGGTTAGGGTTACTAGGGATAGGATAAAGGACACTAATATTGATTCCCTTTTTAAAAGGAGGGAAGCATGGAATGGATGAGTGGGTGGAGGGGAAGTAAGGTTGGCTTGGTAATGGAGAAAAGGAAGACAGGCAAAGGCCACTCAACTCTAAGGATACAGGCCCTCCAAAGCAATGGCAAGCCAGGTGCCTGAACATGGGAATATTACTGGGTACCTTTTGTTCGCTACCATCAATTTTAAATACATTTTCACTCCCGTGACTTTACGGTCATACCTGGCAGGGAACATTCAACCCTTGACCCTGACAATGAAGGTAGGAAGGATTAAAATAGGGGAGCAATTCCGTGTCCTTTGGTCTTATTCACTAAAAGAAGCATCTGTTAAAAAGAGGCCCAGCTCCTGTGACTGAAGAAATTCAATGCACCTAACATGATGTAGGACTGAGATGGCCTCTGTTTGAAGAGAGAGATAGAGGAAGAAGTCTGGCTTGTGGCAGGGTCCAGACATCAGCATTGGATTACTGATAAAGGCTGAACTGGAAAGGGAAATTGAAGTCCCTTTAACAACAGGCTTTCTACTTTTCTACTGCGAGGCCTCCAGGGGGCGCATCTGGCCACAGGCAGCCCGGAAGCCCTAGGCCCCACTGCACAATGAGGAGCAGCAGAGGGGAATGGGGGGTGGAGGGGGTTGGTAGGGGCAGGCTGGCTTGCTCTTTCTCTGGGAGGGAGAAAGTAAAGGGCTGGAGCAGGACCAGGAATTCTGGAGGGAAATTCACCTCACGGAAACTTAGGAGTGGAGACTCCTGTCCTAGATGCCTCTTCAGCACTTCCCATTATGAAATATCAAAAATGGAATTCTTGCTTTTAATCTTTAAACCCATTCTGTTTTAGATTTTTCCTTTACATTTTAGGGAATTCTCAGACCCAAATCCTACAAGTAATTTTTTTTTTTTTTTTGAAAGAAGAAAAAGTCTTTATTTACATCTTTGTAACAAGATTTTTATCTGGACAATGGGATAATAAGCACATTTTTTCTTAAATATTTTAAAAATTAAATGCATCTACATTCTCTGGGACTTCCTTATTCTAGAGTCTTTCTGCTGAGGGCTAGATATTTCCTTCTTCCCTATTCAATTGAGACAGATTCAAACTGCTTTAACACTAGCTCTTCTATGACTATCTTTTTATCATTTCTACTTTTTTTTTAAATTTTTATTTTTTATAAACATATTTTTATCCCCAGGGGTACATGTCTGTGAATCGGAGGGAGACAAACCATAAGTGACTCTTAATCTCCTACAAGTAATTTTTACCCTCATCATCTCCCTCCACCAAAGCCCTTATTCAGGCCATCAGGAAACCCCACTGTGTCAGCATTCAAAAATGACCCGCTTTTCTTCATTTTAACTGCCAGCATTCAAGGGCAGGCTGCCTGCACTGTGGCAGCAGCCTGGCGCCTCAGTTAGGCCTGATGTCCACCTGTGAGTAACAAAAAACCCTACCTAACTTTGCCTGAAACGAGGTTTTTTCCTTTTCAGACCTGGTAAAATCTGGATTTCGGTGTTTGTTGGCATGGGTTCAGGGGTGCAGGGCTGTCAGGCCTGAGGTGTCTGTGAGGCTATTAGCTTTTCCTAGGTGATGGTCCAAAATCACCACTCTTACTCGGGCCATCACATCTTTTTTTACACGCTCAAGTCACATAAGGAAAAAAGCAGAGGACCGGGTTGTGCCTTTAGAGCAAGAAAGCAAAACTTGCCCAAAGATCCCCAACAGACTTTCGTTTCTGTCTCATTGTGCAGAATTATTACATGTGTCCATGCCTAGCTATAAGGAAAGTAGGAAATATCCTTTCTTGAGTGGGCGTGTTGCTCCCCAGAATAAAACTGGAGATCTCATAGGAAGGAAGGAGGGGAGGATGGCTGCCTGGAGGCATTTTGCAGTTTCTGCCGTATATAGTCCTTCCTTTTCCACTTTTATTCCTGTTCAATCTATTTTTCACACATTATCTAATATAATTCACATCATATCTTCCCCACTTAAATCCCTTGAGTAGCTTCCCATTGCACTTATACTAATATTCACTCTCCCCAGACTAAAAGCTCTCCGTTCCTGCCTTTTCAACGTCCGTTTTCCCTTGGCTTACCGTGCCTCATCCCCACAGGCCTCCCTGCCCTGGAGCATGTCAGAACCACCTCCCACCTGCAAGCCTCGGCACCTCTGTCCTGCCTGTTGGTTACTGCCCCCAACCCTGCATGTGTGAATCCCTCCCATCCTTTAGGTCCTCGCCCAAAGTCCACCCTTCAGAGAGACCTTTCCGCTTCACCCTTCCCCAGGAGGTTCATCAAGTTCGAGGTCCTTCGGAGCACTTACTGAAGTGTGCAATGATGTCGTGATTTGTCTACTTGTGATCATCCGTCTTGCACGCATACCAAGCGTCTGGAACACAGACTCAGGATGATGAGTGAGCGAGCACACGAGTAAATGGGAAGGATGGCAGGAAAGAAACTAGAGACAGTTCAGAAGTTCCCAGGGCCCTCCGAGAGTGGTTAGTTGCAGGCGGCACGGTCCGGGTTCCTGGGCCTTCAGCTCTGCTTGTGTGACCAAGCACGTCCCAAAGCTCACTAGCCGCCTCGGTTGGCAGCTGCTGCGCTCTCCCAGACCCCTGGGAGCAGGCTGGGGGGTGTTAGGGGAGTCAGCATGGAGGAGTCAACAGAGAAATTCATGTTGGCATTCCTCAGTTGCAAACACATTTCCCATCCACCTATTGCTGCGGGAGAGACCTCCCTCAGCCCTGTACTTGGCTTCTGGGGAAGTGTTTCAGCAGTCAGCAGAGATGGTGAAAAGTCCCAGCTGACGCTGGGACAGTGCCCTGGGTCCCATTACAGCCATGGAGGGCCTGAGGGGCCTTCATGTGCCTTGATAGCTAAGGCCTTCGGGACAACTTCAATATCTTGGAGACCTTAAATGTGAGCGTTGACCTGGAATGAAGCCTTTGAGGGAGAACAGGAAGATGGCCTGCCTTACGAGCAAGCTCAGAATTTTCCATTCTTTCTTATGTGCTGTTACAAAGATGACCACTCCCTAGGTGCAAAGGAGAACCCAAGCCTACCATCCGTCATGACAAATGTCACCTGGCTGAGCTGTGAGCTGTGTGCACATTTCATCGCCCTTTGAATTTAAATACATCTCCTTTCACGTCTGGTGCAGTTACGTCTGTTTGTCTCGACCACGTTTTCCACTTATCCCAGATCCCTTTAGCTTAGTGGCGGGAGTTTGGCATCAGTATGTGATGCTGCTTCCAACATAATGACAGCCAAAGTCCACAGCGATTGGCACACTCGCCGCATTTTCCAAAAGCAGAACCAGCCACACCCCCATTTATCTGCATTAATGCTTCTGGAAAATACCACAGGAATCACATTTCGACTCTCTCATTTAGAATTAGATCATGATTGTTAAGCACGAAGATTCGGGAATGGCATCTCAGTTTTCTTTCTCCTGAGGGGCTGGAAATCGGGTTGTTTGGCAGTAACCCTGAGTCCACCCTCCCACATAGAAGATCTCCACAGCCCCCGCCCTTCTCCCTAGCGCCCCATGGTGGGCTCTCCGTTGGAAAGCCACGACGTTCTGACTTTCCAGAAAGTGTTCTGAGGTAATTTGAAAGCAAGTATATTGATGAGCTAGCTTATTACAGCAGATGGGGCTGGCCTGATGTCCTGAGGGGTGGGCTCATTTAACAACTTCCAGAGAAGTTCAGGCACATTTTTCCAAAACGCTAAGCATGGTAAAAGTTTGGGTCCCTCGATAGATTTTACTGGAAATAAGAGAAGGGAAATTTCACTAAGTATTAGTCCATTAAACTGGGTTAGATGCACCCATCTTTGCTTTGCTTGTCCTATTTGTCCTTGCTTTCATATTTGAGCAGATAGCATTTGCTCAAAGGGGGAAAAAATCAAGAGCCATGAATGATAACATAAAGAAAAAGTTGTGATTTATTTCAAGGCTTATATCAAGGTCCAGTAGTTACCTTCGAGCAGCCTTGTTGGTGTTCAGTCCTGCAAACATTTGTTTAAGTTCTAGGTTTCCTCGTATCTCTGGTCTTCACCCCAGGACCAGCTGTTAAACAGAATCAAGCAGGCATAGTTTCCATCTGAGCCTTCGCTTTAAGCGTCAAGGGGCAGCACCTGATGCAACCAAGAGTTTGGGCAGTTCAGCATCCATTCACTTCTGTTCGGGATCATTTTTTACTTCAGACCATGTTTGTGCAGTTCTGAAAGGTGTTAGTGGTGGATGCCATGTATCGTGGTGTGGCAGCTGGGGCTCTCTCTCATCTTTTCCGGCCAGCTGGGGAGATCTCATCTGCTAGATATAGAAGGAAGAGAAAAAACAAATGTCAGCTCAGGTGAATCATCTCACTCTTATGTCCTCTTATCCTTAGGTCATCCTTGACTCCTGTTTGTTTCATTTCTTAACCTGTCCATTTGGGTGAAAACTTCCCCATTTTTTCCCCACTGAGAGATTTTGGGGTTCTGATCTTCTTCGCTTTTTAAAAATGTATGCTCCGTAGGCACTCCCCGTAGGCCTGCCCACTTTCAGTTTTTCAGTTACAGCAAAGCTTGTCATTTCAAAGCTCAGAGAGGAACTGTTTATAAAGTTCAGGAAGCATGTACCACAGCATTCAATTATTAATATGCATGCCAAGATGATCAATTGTGCATGCCTTGTTACAACACACACTCAGCTAATGAAAATTTAAACACTCCATGATATCCCCACTTTGGTACTTCCCCAGTACACTTCCCAGTAAGAGAGAAGAGAAGTAAGGGAGGAACGTGGGGGAAAGGCAATTGGGAAAGCAGACGGCAGTGGAGAAGGGTTGATTAATATTAATTTAAGAATACGTGCCATAAATACAATGAGCAAGACTGGAAAGTAGAAACTGTAGAATGTCAGAGCGAGAGGGGAATTCAGAGACCCATTTTCTCACACTCTCATTTTAGAGAGGAGCGAACAGAGGTTCTAGGGTGGACAGGACATGTCTCGGTCATTTAGCATTCTGTGGGCAGATCAGAACCCAGGACTCTTGGCCCACTGTGCAGTTAGCTGTCTATCACTGTGCCCAGGTGCGTTTTTATGAACAGCAAAAATGAGCAGAGGAGGACATTATAGCTGTAAATTTATAGCGTATAGGTGGAGTTGAAGAAATGTTTGGTGATACTCTGCGCCAGCTTCACAAGGAATATAAATGGCCTTTGCCTCTAGCGGTCCCCTCTCTCCCCCTCCACTCTGGTGCCAGCGCTCCATCCCTCACCTCCAGTATTTCCCTCAGGCCCAGGCAAGAGCCTCTGTCATGCATACTCCTGATATAGCTCATGGCCCCAGCCCCCTCCAGTACCCTCTACAGCGCTTATTACCACACTCCCTATCCCCTTGGGCATTTAATTCTTTCCTAATTATCTTACGCACATCAAGTTGTGGGGTTTGTGTTTTTTCTTCTAGCAAGACTTTAGGTGACACAGAAGCCATTTACTGGTCCCCTTTCCCGCCTCCCTGCACCATGCCCCGGTCTATATAATTCCCAGCTTCATCTCAGAGACCTCAGTACAACTACTGGCTGTTGATCAAAGATCGTAGATGGAAATGAAGGTGGTATCGTAAATTGGGCTGGACCCTAAAAACTGCAAGACATGTTCTAAATACTGGGCTGTTTGAATAAACCGTGAGCTCGGCTGACTTCGCTCCAACATGCCGTCCTCCTTCAAGTAGAACACACAGGATATTCTTCAGCTGACCACCTTGCAGTAGTGCTATCCCAGCCCTGTTATTAATACTGTTGAGCTGGAGATCGGAGAGCTGAGGAATACCATGCACATTTGCTTTGTGTGTTTATGATAGGAATCAACGCCACCCTTGTCTTAGATCTTGAAAACAGACAGAGGAGAGGCTGTTGACCAGGCCTGAAGAGATGCTGGTTCTAATCCTGGCTTGACCATCAGTTAGCCAGGTGACTTTAAGACAGTCCCTGAGCATCCCGGGTCTCAGTTTCCCCATCTATTTGGTAGCAGAAGGATTTGACCAGACAGCACCCCCTCTAAAGCCCATTCCCATTCTGAAAATTCTACAGTCCTTATCATGTCCATGACTTTGATCCCTTTTTCCTTGAATATCTGAAACAGAGCCAGCCCTCCTGCTGGGATCCAGCCAGGATACCCAGAGCTCCTTAGCTGATCACAGAACAGTGGCTCCTATATCCTCCTAGATGCCCCGCTTCTGCCTCACTGGGGAGGTCATGTCTGCAGGGCAGTTTTGCAAATTTCAAACCACATTTCAACTCTGGGAGTCTGTGTGCAGCACCCTGCTGGGGTGCTGCAGAGTCTAGACAGGTCAGGATTCTTGTTGGGGAGGTTACACCTTCCCTGACCGGTCTCCTCTGTTGCTTCCCCATCTGTTTTCTTGATTAAAATAATAAAAACCTCAGGTGTTTGAATGAATGATGAAATTCACCCACAAATATTTACTGGGCGCCTGTTAAACACCCAGTAGTACACGGAATGCTGGAGTGACAGATGCAGGGTCTGTGATCTCCCTGTGGACCGTGACCCCCCTTTCAGGCAGATGGGTGTCATCATCCCCATTTCTTCTGCATGAAAAGCTCTTTCTGAAACCACTCACTTCTTAGGAACATCTCAGATAAACATTTTTTTTTTTTCTGCCAAGGGAAATTTGGCTTCTATGTTCCTGCTGTCGGAAAGGAATTTTAGGAAGTGTTAAAATGTTTTCCATGTCTGTGGTCATCATTGCTATCATTCATCCATGGGGGGGGGGGAGTCCCTAACTGCTTTAGCAACTCGGCAGGTTTTCTGCTTCTCCTCCAAATCATATTCATAGCCATATTTGCCAGTGTTTTAAGTGCTGGAAGCATTATTTTCACTAAAAAAGAAAAAACAAAAAATAAAAAAAAAACAAAAACCCTATTTGCTCTCAGAGAATCAATGTCCAGAGAAAATATTTTTTATAAAAACTTTCAAATCAAGAATGAGCACAGAGGGGCACCTGGGTGGCTCAGTAGGTTAAGCCTCTGCCTTCGGCTCAGGTCATGATCCCAGAGTTCTGGGATCGAGCCCTGCATCAGGCTCTCTGCTCGGCAGGGAGCCTGCTTCTCACTGTCTCTCTGCCTGCTTCTCTGCCTACTTGTGATCTCTGTCTGTCAGATAAATAAATAAAATCTTAAAGAAAAGAATGAGCACAAAATTTCCTATTTCACAGGATACAAAAAGCGATAAGAGAGGATACTAGAAGCCTGCCAGATCTGAGTTGAGCCTTTTTTGGTCTCTCGCCTTTCAGTCTCACTGAAAATCTATGTACTGAGGCAAGTACTACCACTACAATAATAACACACACACACAAAATGTTTTACTGATAGCAAAATAAGAGACAGAAATTAAGCCTTACACTTTGGAATAATAAGGAATTGTGGAAGCCTAGATTTCAAGAGTTAATATAGTATATGCTGAGTGAAGAGGACAGCAATTCAGAACAGATAGAACTTTGGAGAGCTAGAGGTGAAACCCCACCATCTTAATATGAGCCCACTTGATGGGACTGGAAAAGAAGGCACTGCCAAGTGTAAGGAGGAGGCGGGGGGGTGGGGCATGGGTGGAGGAGGAGGGGATAGGCTATGAAGAAGTCGTCTCTGAGCTACTTTGGAAAGAATCTGCCTGCAAACTTTTTTTTTTTTTCCACAAAACCTTTTTAAAGCCAAGACACTTTTAAACTAGATCTAAGGAAAAGTGAAGTGTCAGTATATTTACTTTAAGGCAGAGATGATGTGTTCTGGACTCTTCTATGCAACTGACGAAGAAGTACAAGTTGGTGTCCATCGTATGACCTGCAAAGCAAAAAATATTTCCTGTTTGTGGAAAAAGCTTGCTGACCCGTCTTCATCTTCTGTAGGATCCCAGAGCTGGGGCGGATATTTAGAAATGGCTAGACCATCCCCTTTTGCTTTGGACCTCAAACATAGAGGCTTTCTTGAGGCCACATGGCTGCTTGATGCGAGAGCTCAGACCTCCCCACGACGCGGCTCCCTGGCTCTCTCTCCCCGCTCAAGTTCACATGCCGCCCCACAGTGTCCCATTCCTAAAAACACTCCCTCAGCCCGGCCCCACCTTCTCAGGTTCTCCCCTCCCTCAGGTTTATTATCCAACAACAGTGATGAACAAAAGTAGGGCAGAGTGGATTTCAGATGACTGTGGTGAGGGAGGGAAGTCCCTTCCAGTTCGGGAGATGCACAAGAAGTAGGGACCGTTTTGCAGACACTCTTCTTCATTGTCTTCCAGATTCCTTGGTAGGCTTATGGAGAGGGGTCAGTCAGCTTCCTGCCCCATAACAATCTCAACTAATAGGCTTCTTTTAGAAAATTCTACATACCTTAAAGTTTTGGCCCAGGAGTCCTTCAAGCCTTTCCGGCCTCCTTCGTACTCTCTTCAAGCTTATTCTCCTCCTATGACTCCGTCCTGTTAGTGGTGGTCTCCCCCCAGGGCTGTAAGAACCAACAGTATCTTTAGCCCTATCCCTAGTGCCTAGCACAGCACCTGGCATGGTACACCCCACAGTGCTCATGAGACTTTGCCCATAGTATAAATCCATATACGAATGTTTATAAATACAGTTGACCCGTGAATAACATGAGTTTGAACTGCTGATCCACAGATTTTTTTTCAATACAGTACAGTAGAACTGTAAATGTGTTTTCTCTTACTATCTTAATGTTCCTTTAGCCTCCTTTATTATAAGAAAATGGTATGTGATATACATATACAAAATAAATATACATATACAAAATATGTGTTGATCAGCTATTTTATAAACTGTAAACAGGAGGCTATTAAGTTTTGGGGGAGTCAAAAGCTATATGCAATTTTTGACTGGGGGTGGGGCAGGTAAGTATCCGTCATCCCCGCATTGTTCCAGGGTCAGATATACATAAGTTGAAGTCGAGCAGATGAAATTCCATTCCCGATTTCGCCACTTGCTAAGTATATGACCTTGGACAAGTAATAATACCTCTCTGAGAATCCATTTCTTTATCCGTGAAATGGGCGTAATGGAAGCACCAGTCCCAGAGGGTTGTTGGGAAATTTAAATGAGATAATGGTTTAAATCAGAGTTCTCAAACTTTGGCCTTCATTGGAATGATCTGGAAAGCTTGTTAAAACAGTCTACTGGATTGGTGGTTGCCAGAGGTTGAGTTTAACGGTACAGGAAATGGGTGAAGGACGTCAAAAGATACCAACTTCCAGTTAATCTGAAAAATACTTAGTGGGCATGAAATTGGAATACAGTTTGACAATAGCTCTCAAAAATTTAAAATTCAGATATTCTTTTATCTGTTCCACTGCTAAGAATTTCTTATAAAGACCCTTATATAAAAATGTCAAAAGATATGTCTGAGGATGTTCATTGCAGCCTTACTAATACAGGAATACCTCAGAGATACTGCGAGCTCAGTTTCAGACTCCCACAAGAAAGTGAATATCACAATAAAGTGAGCCCGATGAGTTTTTTGGTTTCCCGGTGCATATAAAAGGTATGCTTACCCTGTGGTAGTCTGTTAAGGGTGCAAAAGCCTTATGTCTCTAAAAAAACATTGTACATAGCTTGATTAAAAAATACTTTGTGGCTGGAGTGCCTGAGTGATTCAGTTGGTTAAGCATCTGACGCTCAATTTAGGCTCAGGTCATGATCTCAGGGTCATGAGATCGAGCCCCGTGTCAGGCTTTTCGCTGGGCAAGGAGCTTGCTGAAGTTTCTCTCTCTCTCTAAAAAATAAAGTAAAATAAAAATAAAAATACTTTGTAGCTACAACCTGCTAACCATCTGAGTTTGCAGGGAGTTGTAATCTTTTTGTGAGCGGAGGGTCCTGCCTCGTCACTGATGGCTGCTAACTGTTCAGGTTGGTGCTGGCTGAAGACTGGGGTGGTTGTGGGAGTTCCTTAAAATAAGACAGCAGTGAAGTTTGCCACATTATTTGACTCTTTCTTTCACTTGAACACTTAGAGGCCACTGTAAATTAATTGGCCTAATTGCAATATTGTTGTATCTCAGGAACTAGGGAGACCCCAGGAGAGGAAGAAAGGTGAGGGAGCAGCCCGTCATGGAGCAGCCAGAACACACACATTGATTGATTAAGTTTGCCATCTTACGTGG
The DNA here is from genome assembly GCA_004024625.1 of Mellivora capensis. Taxonomy (NCBI): domain Eukaryota; kingdom Metazoa; phylum Chordata; class Mammalia; order Carnivora; family Mustelidae; genus Mellivora; species Mellivora capensis. The sequence goes on from PISX010008528.1 coordinate 53,424, forward strand.
GTTTGGTTTGCAGCACCTCTAAAACAGTTACAGTAGTGATACTAAAGTCCCCTGATAAAAGATAATCATAACAAATATAATAACGATGAGAATTTGAGATATTGCAAGCATTACCAAAATACGGCACAGAGACATGCAGTGAACAAATGCCGTTGGAAAAAGAATGTTGGTGGACGCAACGGACAGAGAGTTGCCAGGAGCCTTCAATTTGTAAAAACCCCAATTATCTGTGAAGTGTAATAAAGGGAAGCACGGTGAAATGAAGTGTGCCTTTCAGATGCACATCAGTAGATTTCCAAGATACTTTAAGTGGAAGCAAGTCCCAGCACAGTGCATATAATACTAGCACTACTGAGATCTAGCACTTGTGTGTAAAGAAAGGAATGTTGTACATAGAAACATAGACAAGTCTATACCATATGCTTAAGGTTTTTCTCTGGACGGAGATGCTAGCATCTGTTAAGAGTGGTTACCTTTAAAGAGAGAAACTGGATGGGAGGCAGCCAGGATGGGAAGGTAGCCTTTTACATTTTGCTTTGTCCCTTTTTTCTTATATATATATCTATTACTTTCATTTAGTTAATAGGGATAATCTACCCAGGAGAATTTATTGGATTTTAAAAACCTCATAAATGCTGCATATGGTAAGGAACCATTAAAATTATAATATTCCTTTTAGATTATTGTTTTGATACTTCTCAAAATGTTTGAATATATGCATTAACAAGGGGATCTCCAGTTCCTGAAATGTATTGAGATTTATACAAAGCTTAAGAAGTCACCACCACTTAAGGGGACTTAAGTCACCTCACCATTTATTTGAATCACCAGCCCCTGCTTACTTGAAGTTGGCTAAAAGCATCTTATTTCTTTTTTTTTATAATTTGATCACCATGTTTCTCTTTCTTTCTGTCTCCATCGCCATTCCCCCCCAAAGAACCAACCGTCTGGCCTCGTCTAGCCTGGAAGTTAAGAAACATGCTGCTGGCCCAGGGTGTCCAGCCTCAGGTTTAATGGGGCTGTGATGGATTCACAGTGTCCCTCAGCAGTGCTCTTTTTCACCCATCTCCAGAGAAAACCCCAGACTGCCCTTTTTCCTCCTCAAGTTGAAATTCCAGGCCATGCCTCCCTAATGTATGGGTCTGTCCATGTTAATTCTCTATTTCCCGGGCTTCCTGCCAGGCTGACTGGCAGGCTCCTCTGTGCTCAGGACCCAGAGTGAGTAGGCAGGAATCTCTCTGGGAATCTCTCCTCCAGGCTCGCCCTGGCCCTGTCAGACGCTAACTCCTCCTCCCTGTGGCTTTGTCTTGCTCCTCTGGGTGTCCTGAGAGCCTGAATCACTTACTGTATTTTCTCTGTTACAGTTCTTCAGCCTGGAGCCAAGACTCATCAATTCCACCCAGCTTTTAGGATTTAAAAACAACAGTAACAAGCTGGGGGTGGGGGTCAACTGTTTCATTAGTTATGTGCCTTTCTTTGAACATCTTTTCTGAGCTATTCTTAGAGGATGTGGAAAAATGTTATCCCTTAAAGGAAAACCACATTTCCTCAGAAGCTTACGGACTTGGGTTCTATGGTGAGCCCAGATAACATTAAAAACAAAAATTGAGCTTGGAAGACTTGTTTGAGATACTCTATTTAGGGAAGCCTTCTGCCTGGAAGGACTTAGTTTCTCCAGATGTTTGCCACAGTAAAGGGATCAAAGGCTCTCTCGCAGCCATTTAGCTAGAGCGCAAGAGGTAGGAAGTGCCAGGACTGCGGACGAATGGAGTCAGGAGGACAAGGAAAAGGCTGGGTTTGTGTTCTTTGGAGGAGCCTAACCTCCCTCTTCCTTGCTTCCAAGGCTTTTCTACCCAGAGCTCTGAATTTAGGAGCCTTGTACAACCCCAAAACCAGAAGTTTTGTGCTTGATGCTCTGATCCTTCTCAGAGAGTTTATTTTATTTAATTTATTTATTTTAGATATTTAGATAGAGAGCATAAGTAGGGGGAGCAGCAGGCAGAAGGAGGAGCAGACTCCCCGCTGAGCAGAGAGCTCAATGTGGGACTAGATCACTAGCACCCTGAGATCACAACCTGAGCCGAAGGCAGATGCTTAATGGACTGAGCCACCCAGGCAGCCCGCAGAGAGCTTGTTTCACCAGGGCCTGTTTCAGGGTAAACGGATATCCTGTTCTGAACTTTCCTTCCCTTAGACTGAAGGCAAGTGCTTCTAATGGTAATTTACAAAGCTCTCTCCCAAGTGAGAAGTATGTTCTGAACTCAGCAGATGTCCAAACATTTTGAGGTGGAGGAAAGTACTAAAAAAAAAAAAAAAAAAAAAAGATTATTAAATTAGTCTTACTGATTTTTTAAAAAAAATTCTGAAGATTATACATATACACATGTGTGTTATATATGTGTATGTGGGTCTCTTTACACACAGCAAAGAATGACTAATCACTAGTAGGATATTCAGTTAATTGAACAAGGAGAACCCCAGACAGAGGTGGCTCCGATGTGGTTGTGGTATACATAGGCAAACCCAAATCCAAGTCTACAAGTGCCTGAAAGTCACAAAATCAAAACCTAAACACAACCAATCACAAGCAGCCAATTAGACCTGAAGCTGTGACCAATCCATGATTTCTTTGCTTTGCTTCTGCCTTTTCTCTAGAAAAGCCTCTCCCCAGCTCCTGCCACGAAGGGGAGCGGTCCTAACCACTTCCTGTTTGGCACGGCCTGATTCCATCCGTTTTGCTCAAATAAACTCTTCAGATTTTTAACAGACCTCAGTTTATCTTTTAATGTGGGGTCTGCAGCTGCAAAGAGTGATTAGCAACTTCATTGAACCTCTGTTCCCCTTCTCTTAGGTTCACTTATACCTGCTGGGTATATGCTACAGAATCTCATATGACATCTAAGACTGACATTCAAACATACTGTGAAAAAAATCACTATTATTTTTTTCTTGATTCTCAAATAACCTAATTTAGGCAAAACATTATAATGTAGAATTTGGCAGTGGGCTGGGGGAAATTTGCAAGGTGTGTGAATGTAGATTTAAGTTTTCTGATTGATCTCTTTCTATTGATAGTACTTTAAAAATATTTATGCGTACAGCTAATCCAGCCTCAACTGGGGCCTTGGAGCCTCGTAGTCTCTAGCCCACCGGGCGCGCTGCCGGCACGGGCTGGAGCTGATCTGAATTTGTTCTTCTGTAAGCTGTTTTTTTTTTTTTTTTTTTTAAAGATTTTATTTATTTATTTATTTGACAGAGAGAGAGATCACAAGTAGGCAGAGAAGGGGAAGCAGGCTCCTTGCTGAGCAGAGAGCCCGATGTGGGGCTCTGTCCCAGGACCCTGGGATCATGACCTAAGCCGAAGGCAGAAGCTTAACCCACTGAGCCACCCAGGCACCCCTATAAGCTTTTTTTTTTTTTTAAAAAAACATTTTATTGATTTATTTAACAGAGAGAGACAGAAAGGTCACAAGTAGGCAGAGAGGCAGGCAGAGAGGGGGGGAAGCAGGCTTCCCGCTGAGCAGAGAGCCCGATGTGGGGCTTGATCCTAGGACCCTGAGATCATGACCTGAGCTAAAGGCAGAGGTTTAACCCACTGAGCCACCCAGGTGCCCCTATAAGCTGCTTTTTTGAACAAATGCCGGTAGTATCTTGTTTACTATTTTTCTCTTCTCTGAGCTTTTTGGTAGAATCTTATTTTATTAATTTTATTTTTTTTAAGATTTTATTTCTTCATTTGAGACAGAGGGAGATGGAGAGTGAGAAGCAGATTCCCCACTGAGCAGGGAGCCCCACTGGGGGGCTCGATACCAGGACCCTGGGATCCCATGACCTGAGCCAAAGGCAGACGCTTAACCAACTGAGCCACCCAGGCACCTCTTAGGTAGAATTTTAAAAATTCAGTTCAGTTAGTAACTACTTATAGTTTTATTATATATAGAACAAGTAGTGTGAATTATATACCAGGGAAGTAGTGAGTGAAGGTCAAATTCGGCGACTTGCTCTTTGGGGTTCCCTGCTGGAGACAATGAAGAGTGTACACTGGGGCCTCTGGGTGGTGCAGTCAGTTGAGCATCCAAATCTTGGTTTCAGATCAGGTCCTGATCTCAGGGTCATGAGATCGAGCCCCAAGTCTGGAGCCTGCTTCAGAGTCTCTCTCCCTTTCCCTGGGCCCTGTCCACTCATGCGTGCGCTCTTTTAAAATCTTAAAAAAAAAAAAAAAAGTGTATGGTCTTTACCTGTGACATCACCACCAGCAGTCATCCTGATTTATGATTTTGAAAATCTGCTGTCTTTGAATCACATTCATTAAGGCATACTCTTTGAGGTGGTTTTTCCCTGAGGATGATGAATTCCTGCTGATCCAGGCACTCTTTCTGAGTCCTTTTATGTGCCCAAGAACTTTCATTGCAAGACAAATGGCTGGTTGGGGGCAGTCTGCACAGAAATGAGAGAAGTAAACTGGACCTTGGGAGCACTGTGAGAATATTTTTAAACCTGAGTTTCACGGTTTTGGGTTTTGGAGGGGTTCTTTGTTATATATGCGGAGAAAGTACAAAACTTAGAAGTAAAAAGTTAGCCACATTTGTTTTGCTTTTAATTAATTACCATACTGAAAGGAACACAATTCCTGAAATTGAGAATAGTCTGGAAAATTTAAGACCTGTCTCAATTTTGAGTCTTGACTTCTTTCTGAACCCCAGTATGTGTTTCAGCTCTATCAAGATGACCTTCAGGCATGTCAAGTTCAGCATGTCCAAAAGCAAACTCTCTACCTTCTCTCTCAGACTTCCCCCTGTGCTTGTCCTCATGTTCTCTACGTACTTCCCCAGCCTGAGCCATCCTTGTCTCCCCTTCTCCTTGAAAGTGAGACTCATAGCAAGTCAGCCACTCGTGGTACCAACTTGCTCTGTCAAATGATTCCTTGCTCCTGCCTTTACTGCAGTGCTCTGCTTTAACTCAAGCCTTCATCATCTCCCAATCAAATCCTACTCAGATGCATGTCCTAGGGCTACAATATGAAGTTCACCAGCTGGCTTAGCATCTACTGTCCTTTTTGATCCATCCTCGCTCAGCATTTGCCCAACCCTACAAAGTCCTTTCATGACTCCATACCACCCTTTGAACTCAGGAGCAAGCGTTGAACCATCATTTAAGGCCTAGCAGCAATAATGCCTTTTTGGGAGTTTTGGGAGTATTTCCTGACGCCACCTACTGAGTTAGTTACTGTGTCCCCATACCATCCATACTTCTCTTGCATAGGGTAATTAACTGCTTATCTTTCTTTCTCCCTAGAGTCCATGATCTCATCAGGGGCAAGCACTGTCTTTTTTTTTTTTTTTAATTTATTTATTTGTCAGAGAGAGGGAGAGAGAACGAGCGAGCACAGGCAGACAGAGTGGCAGGCAGAGGCAGAGGGAGAAGCAGGCTCCCTGCTGAGCAAGGAGCCTGATGTGGGACTCAATCCCAGGACGCTGGGATCATGACCTGAGCCGAAGGCAGCGGCTTAACCAACTGAGGCACCCAGGCGTCCCAAGCACTGTCTTAATTATATATTTCTAGCAGTCAGTCAAGTGCTTGGTAACCAGAGGATCTCAGATGTTTGCTGTATGAAAGGATGGATGGGTGGATAGTTGATTGCATTGAAAGTATGCCCTAGGATATGGTAACAACTTATTCTAAATAACTGAGGCACTTTCACTCAAACGCGAAACATTTGCCGCAGAACATGGCTTGAGTAGGTATGAGAGGATCTATTTTTACCCTTGAACTTGTGCAGTATTTGGCCACTGGGTCTTTTTTCTAAGTGCTTTCCCTTCCGTATGCTTCCAGAGGTGTTACTGGCCACTCTTACCTTCCCTCTACTTCACACACATATATGAACAGAGAATTTTCTCTCTAGTTTATTCCCTTTATTAACAACCTTTCTTGATTGATGGCAGAATTTTGACTGTCACCACCAAATACTCAGCCTCAATCCTTACTGCCCCTTCCCCTCTGGATACCACAGTTCTCACTCTTGTAGATGGCTGTTAAAAAGCTCTACTCTTAAAGCAGTGGGGTCCCATCCTCTTTAACAGGCTTATGATTACCACCCCTGCCAGATAATCTCATCTGACTGCAGCTTTCTCCAGTGCATATTGGGCTGACTGCTCTGTGTTGCCCCTGCAGAAGGTAGCTTAAAGTCCCCCATGACCCCAGCCTGCATGCAGACAAAACAGCAGGGAGCCTGGGCAGGAGGGCAGAGCCAGTCATCTACCGGCCATGCTGCCCTAGAGCCCAGCAGAGGCCTGGGAGCTGGTGGTCAGGTACACATCCGCACCTAGAACAGCACACAATGTGTGACCCTGTACAGACAAGATCGGGGAAGGGAGCCACATGTACGCATGGAGAGTGGGAGCGAAGCGGGTAGCACCTCCTCCTGTTGCAAACTGGGTGCAACCAGTTCATCATGTGACCTCATGTTACAGTTTGATGAATAAGAAGGTTTGGAGTTGGGATTTTTTCAAGGGAGTAAAGAGTAAACATCACAGCCTCTGTGAGAATTACACATTGATCAGGAAGTGGTTGCTCATTAGCCTTATGAGACATTTACAGTGTGATAAGTGAACAGAATCTACTTTCCTTCTCTGCTCCATCATACTCTTGTTTGTTTTGTGGGCTTCTTTTTTAAGGTTGTTGTTCTTCTGTGGGGATTACTCTATTACTCTTTGCCATACTTTGGACACCTGGAAGATTTGGAAGAGCTTTGATGCCCTTTTTTATAATAGAGCCTTGGGAATCACTTAAGAAGGATTTATGTTAGAGTATTAGCATCCATGAGAGGCTAATTCTAACTGTGCCTTCCTAACTAAATATTCAGAAATTCAAGTTTAATCATATGGTTAATTTGGTGCTATAATTTCCTAATCCCATGCTTATTAGATCAATAACTGTTGGTTGGCCCCACCCCTAAGATCCACTACTAAGAGCTCATCCCCTTCTCTGTATAGCTTTGTTCAGAGCCCCCCAACATTTATCATTCCAGTAGCGCTCTGCCCAAGAGCCCCAAAAGTACTAAATGAAGTCAAAGTGAAAGAGTTAGCACTTCAACGGGTTTGGGAGGGCAGCCTTATGAAAGTGAAAATGGCAGAACAGAATGGTACGTGGTCGTGATGAGCTACAGAGGGCACCACGTGGTGTTGAAATGCGATCTGCATGCCTGTGCAGCTGGTTGGAGGAGCTTTGGTCTGTCTTGAATGGAGGCTATGGCTCCTATTCCCCGACAGAGGGCTGGAGGGCTGACTGCAGTGAGTGCCGGGGCTGGGAGGGGGATGGGCAGAAAGGAGAAAGGAGCCAAGGAGTAAAAATGGCCCTTGAGATTGAGGGGCAATATGAAATAACTACTCATTGCCCCAGTTTGGAACTTGGACATGGTACTGTCTTCCCAGGACTGCAGTTGAGTCCTTGAGATGGAGACCAAAAAAGAATGTGTTTGGCTCTTCCTCTTTCAGCCACTCCACCCAGGCTTCACCTCTAAGCCCCCAACCGGTGTTACTCTATCTATATATCTGTATCTGTATGCCAACTCCAGATCTATCTCTGTAGATCTTGGTATATAGACATAGCAAGTCCCATTTTTAAACAAGAGCTGTGGAATGCTTGGAAGCAGATGCCCATGAACTCTTCCCAGTCGTATTTAGAAGTTGTTTTAACCTAAAGTTATGGAGACAGACTTGAAGGGAGACCTCCCCAACCTTGCTAAAATGTAAGTATAAAAAGGCACAAATTGGATGGATATTGATGATGTTATTTCTACTGTGACATCATCCATAGACTCCTAGTGTCTTTGCTTTGCTTCCCTATAGTGATCACAACATAAATTACTTGTCTTGTTTGACTTCCTTGTTCACCAAAGTTGAGCAGATTGTGGCCGTTTTCAACGCTTCTACCAGACAAAAAGCTTGGGACCATTTCTCGAAAGCTCAGCGCAAGAACATAGACATTTGGCGAAAGCACTCTGAGGTTGGTGATTTTATGATTACTTTTTAACCACCATCACACAGCTGGATTGGCAGAGAATAGTGTGGCAGCTGTCGTACCATTGTCCTGTCTCATTGTCAGCTCCGAACCCAGCTCAGACGTGGGCCTGAGCCAGAAGAGCAGCTGACTCAATGCTTAGAGAACAGAGTGCTTTTCTACCCCTGCAAAGGGAGAAAGGCATTTCTCCCATTCATAGCAAAAAGCTCGGAAATAAGCCAAGACACTTTGCCTGCCTATTCTGAAGAAAAGTGTAATGTAAAATAGAAAACTGGCTTTTTAAAGAAATATGGAGGTTTTTTTTCCCCCCAGTGTTCTGCAACATGATGATGATGCTTTGCTCTTTGGGCTAGAAATAGCAAGTAAGCCTTTCTTCTGTGCCTTCCTATCATAAACAATGCCCTAGTCCCCTTTGCTAGCCAGCCGGGTATGCAATGCATGTGTGAAGTGTGAGTATCCACCCCAAGGAAAGAAGGCCAGACCTTGGCCTGCCTCGCCACCCAGACAGACCAGAATGTGTCATTAGTCATTGGTCGTGCAGCTGTTATTTTTAACTTCACAGTTTAGTGTACGCTTTGAACCTGTCCTTTAAAAGTAAGTATACTATCTTTGTTTGCTTATTTGGTTTTTTTGTGTTTTGTGGTTTTGTTTTGTTTTGTTTTTTTAACGAGAGAATGTTTTCCATTTGGATGCCTCTCCATCTCTAGCATGTTAATATTAAAGTTCTCTAAATGATACTCCCCTCTTTCAAAATCCCCAAACTTATAGAAGGTAAGGCTTGTTTATTTAATGATTTGGGCTCACACTTTAAAATAAGTTTTTTATATGGAGTTTGAAGAACCACAAAGTACTATAATATCAATCATTTGGGTAGCATTTTAAGTGCCCATTAACTAACGCTAAATTACAGCTAAATACCAATGGCACTAGATGTAACATCCACATGAATACCAAATGAATCCTTTATTATCACTGTTATTATGGTGAATAATACTGAATGACTCCACAATAATGGGACACTTAAAATGGTAGTGCAATTTATTAAGAAGGACATTTTTTTATTTTGTTCACAAATACTTAAGAAGATGGCTGGTGACTGATATAGTTCTTTTCCTCTGTTCAGGATTATGAGTAAAGAGGAAGTGGGATTTCTCTTTAATTTTTCAGGGGCCAGAAAAACAAAGGGTGCTTACCTGCTGCTCTCCCAGACACTGAATTGAGACCTGAGTCAAGGTTGATTTTCAGGAGGAGAGAGAGTCCTCGTTTAGGATGAAATATACAGATCAAGGGTTATGAAAACACAAATTGAAATCCATAAACTGATTCAGATTTGGGAACAGAGGGTCTAAGAATTGTTTATCTAATTTTTTTTTCCTTTCATACAAACAGCAAACATGATTAAAAGAAATGTTAAGGGGAAGGCAAGTGGCATTATGCTAATGATCTGACATAAAAAGGCTGTCATTAGGGACGCCTGTGGCTCAGTTGGTTAGACGACTGCCTTCGGCTCAGGTCATGATCCCGGAGACCTGGGATCGAGTCCCGCATCAGGCTCCTAGCTCCACGGGGAGTCTGCTTCTCCCTCTGACCTTCTCCTCACTCATGCTCTCTCACTGCCTCTCTCTCAAATAAATAAATAAAATCTTTAAAAAAAAAAAAAAAAAAAAAAAAAAAAAGGCTGTCATTAGTATGTGAATGTTAGGAAATAATCCATTATTGATCTAAATCACACTTCCCACTGGCCTGGTCTGCTGCCCCTAGCCCTGGTCCCCAAAGGAACGGGGGCTGTGTCCCTGCTGCTGATCAGGGCACAGGAAGCTCCCAGCTTTGTTCTAAGGAAGCCTGCTCACTTTGCTGGGTCCACAGGGTGTAGTAGAAATGGATGCACACGTTCCTGAAAGGTGCTCCCGCAAAGGGGCTTTGTGCCTCCCTGCCACTCCTACCACTTCTTTTGATATTCTAGGAATTAGAATTCTAAATTACCTTTGATTTTCTCTCCTACATGTCGCTTAATTGATTAAATACCAGTTGGTAATTTAACATTGTGGATGATTTCTCTGTTGCGTATAAGCTTCATAATTGGCTTGATTTTTTCCGCGTTCCCGTGTACAGCATCTGTTAATTATCTGCAACACCTTCGCAGATTCATGAGAATGTACGAGCGATTTACTGCTGAACCAGAGGCACCCTGTGGAAACACCCTCGGCTTTTTTTTCCCCCCTTTTTTTTTGTTTGTTTTTTTTTTTCTTTCTAACACCCTTCCACACAAGAACAGCTACAGTATGACGGTTTGTCATTAATTGTGGGGACTCATCAACAGGCTCTTTCAGCCTCATTTATTCCTTCCTCCTGACTTTTCCTTGTTTCAAGTACTTTCACGCCACCTCTTTAGGAACTGGGTTTTTTGTCAGTAGAAAAATTAGCTATACACAACCTAAAGGCGTCCCCACTAATCACACGTGACATCCGCCTCCAAGAGCCACTGCTGTTATTTGTAGCGGAATTGGCACCTCTTTCTACTGGCTGGCGGGGTCAAGTGAGGAGGCGCTGCCCATCATCCTGGAGGCCTCTCAAGGCTCCCTGTGATGGGCGTCCCTCTCCCAGGGACCTTGACTCTCTGCCCTCCCTCCCCTTTTCCAGTCCTCTGCAGGGCTCATTCCCAGGGTTTAGAGTTGACCAGGCGAATACTGCTAGCAAGACCGAATTTTCTTTTGGTCCTACTACAGTGAAAATCTGTGAGCTAAGGAGAGGGGAGAGTTCAGAGAACCTGTAACACAATAAAATATGTACATCCATTAGATGGACACTAGAACTGTTTAAAATCATGCCATTAATGCATTAGGTGTTATAATTTAGTTTTATTGTTATTCAGAAGCAAAATTATTTTAACTCTGACTTTTATTTAGAGACTTCAATTTCAGAGGTGAGAAAAAGAATAATGTAGTTCTTTACCTGTTTTGTTTTGTTTTCTTGAGGATAGTACATTTGACAGAACAGAACTGGTAAGGATTCACAAATACATAATATTCAGCTTAATACAAAATAATATAATTACTTACCATGAATAATTAGTGTCCTAGTTTTTTGGCAAGGGAGTAAAAAATTTATTGTGACTTGTTACTTTTTACAATGAGTTTTCACATATACTCTTTGACTACCGTCACTCCTCTAGGAAGTAGAGAAAGTAAGATATGATCCTAAGATCTCTCAGTGATGTCAAAACAGCCATCACACAGAAACACTAAACACTACATGATGATGTGAAACACCAAAAAGAAGGCATCGGTTCTATTTTGTCATCCAGCATCTTTGGCATTTTACCATTTCACTGTCTGAATAGTGTGTGCGTATGATCACACATGGGCACACACACCAATATAAGGGCACTATTTTTTCTTAAAGATGTTATTCATTTATTAGAGAGGAATCATAAGTGGAGTTGGGGCAGAGGGAGAGGGAGAAGTAGACCCCGTGCTGAGTAGGGAGCCCACGCCGGCTCAATCCCAGGACTCTGGGATCATGACCTGAGTTGAAGGTAGATGCTTAACCTTAACCGACTGAGCCACCCAGACACCCCGCAGGGGTGCTACTTTGCGTGAAGAATTATAGTTGTCTATGTTATCAACTTAGCAAACCAAGTGTCTACCATAATCCTAAGGAGTTTTGCATGCATTAATTTATTTGATCCTCAAAACTGTTATTATCACAGTATTCCAATGAGTAAATCAAGGTTTAGAGAGATGAAGAAACATTCCTGAATTCACACAGTGGTCAACAAGACCTTTTATAAATGTCATCGTGCATATTTCTTATCATTAGCTCAGAGTCCCTCCCATGTGCCAGTCATGGCAAGAGGCATTTCTGTGGAATCCTAATAGGTGATGTTATTATCCCCTTTTTGGCAAATGAGGAAATTGAGACTCAAGAGATGAAATAATTTGCTAAAGACACCCTGACTAGTCACTGTGAGCAGGGATTTATCCTTGGGTCTTCCCACTCCCCCACAGCCCTCAGAACTTTATTCCAGATTACCTGGGGCAGTGTTTGGGAGGGGAACACTTCAGGTTCTAAGCGTTCACATATCAGTCACAGTACACCTAAAGACCACTGGGAAAAGGTGTGTTGATGTGTGTCTGTGACTCTAACATCCTCCTGTCTTCTGCTTTCAGGAGCTCCGGAATGCTCAAAGTGAGCAGCTCATGGGCATCCGCCGTGAAGAAGAGATGGAAATGTCAGATGATGAGAACTGTGATAGCCCTACTAAAAAAATGCGAGTCGATGAATCAGGTAATGCTGACGACAGCCACACGCACCCCTGTGAGGCGCTGTCATGAGGCGCCATCATGGTCTTCCTCACACACCCCTGTGAGGCGCCGTCATGCTCTGCCTCATGCACCCCTGTGAAGCGCCATCATGAGATGCCGTTATGCTCTTCCATATCTCAGGTGGGGCATAGGTATTGGGAAATGGCCACATAACTCACTTTTATTTGAGTTATACTAAACCTTCATCTTCGCGTGACTCTGCCTTTTATTAATAGAACTCGAAACTCCTTCTTAGGGACATGGTGATTTAAATTGCTCCAGTTGTTTCTCCGTCCATGGATCTAGGGCTGTTGTATTTTTCTCAGGGATATTTGCCTATTCCCATAAAAATCCTTTTCCAGAGCGTGGCAGCCACTCCTGGTGCTGAAATACACATAAAATTTGGTTTCAGTTAGTGTACTTCTTATGTGGGAATTCTTCAATCTCAGAAGAAGCTTTCTAGCCTGTGAGCCAATGTGCTGGAGAATGAGACATTTTTCCAATAAATGTTGCCTAACCCGTAATCAAAGGGGTGGCCCCATTTGGTACCAAGAAAGGAGTATCACTCCTTGGGTTGTAAAAAGGAGAGAAGCTGAGTGAGAACCTTGCTTTATGTGCTCTGCCTGAACCAAGAGGCCAATTGAAATCTCTCTTCTCAAATTAGATGTAAATCTCAGTATTGCAGGCAAGAGAAATGCTCACTCAGATGTGGGAGACACCAAGGGAGACTGCTTGAGTGTAAGAGTGTTGTCTAAAGGGCCTGGGAAGGACCACAGTTGCCACCATTTCCAAAAAAGAAAATCAGAGGGTTTACGTAGATTTGACCTGTCTCCTCATACATACCTGTGACTAAAATACTCACCCCTCTCGGGCTCTTTAACAAAATCCAGAACAGGAACAGAGGATCTTTGCTAATGTGTTGGTAGAAGCCAAAATCAGGATTCCAGCAGGGTCAGGTTAGCAAGATTGCAAAGTGGTCAGAGCGTTCTGTTTCTTCAGGGTTTAGGGAAGGCCAGGGACCTAAATGATGATCACCAGAAAATGCTCTGCATCCAGGCGGAAGGAACTTTAACTTCATTAGAGTAGTGATTCTGAAAGTGTGGTCCCCAGTGTGGCAACATCAGCATCACCTAGGAACTTGTTAGAAATGTAAATCCTCAGGCCCTACTCAATACCTAAGGAATCAGAAACTCTAGGGGCGGGGGGGCCCGCAGGGGCAGAGGTGGGTGTGAGATCCAGCAATCTGTGATTTAAATCCTCCCGGGAATTCCGAAGCATGCTAAAGTTTCAGGACCAGTGCCTTAGAAAATTTCCCTTTCATCCTCAAATTCCACTCATTTAAATCTTTTAGAAGCTTAGCATAAAAGCAGGCACCATGCCACTACTTTTTGAAGCCATATATTCTTTGTCTGAAAAATGAACCTAGCATTTATGTGTCAATGTATGTCTCTTATTAAGTGGAGATGAGATTTTTCAGGACTGCTTGATTATTGGACTTGGACTTGCTTATTTGAGGGCGGCAATCTCTATTCTGCAAGCCTTCATTTATCAAAAGAAAAGAGCGAGTTTTAGTGTGAGTTTCTTAAATTTAATGAGATCTTCCGATAAATAAATAAATTTTTTTCTGCTCAAGAAAGCTTTCATCATTTTTGAAGTTTCTGGATGAGGAGCAAGTTTACATGGAACTTGGATCTTTAACATTCTTATAAGGTAGGTGTAGAAGAAAAGAACTGAATCCATCAGAAATTCTTGTTTGAACCCATGGCTTTTTTTTTTTTTTTTTTTTAATTTGGGAGTGACATTTCTTTTTAAACAAGTTGTCAATTTTCCAAGTAAGGAATATGTATAATTTCTTAGTCTGCTCAGAAGAGGACAAGATTAAGAATGACTCAACACAGGTCCAACGGGAAGTCTTACAGACCATGGCAACAAGCACAGACCAGCAGCATCAGCCCCAGAGCTGTGATGCAGAACAACTCAAAGAGCCCTTTGCTCAGTGAGGACACGAGATCCTCTCTGGAAGCTTCTCTGAGGAGCCCGCTTCCCAGATCTCTGTCGGGTTTTTTTCCCCAGGCATCTGATAGGAGCCTAAAGCAGGAGCTGAACCTTGAGTTTTCAGGCTTACTCCTTGGTCAGCAGCATGAATGAACACAGCACCGAGCATGTTTTGTACTGAGTGCCGGGGGAAGAGATGGAAGAACTGGAGTTCAAATGCCAGGTCCCCAGGAGTTCAAAGTCTTTTTCATGCTTTTCAAAAATGAGATGGACCAGAGAACGCAGTGTGTAGTTGATGGAGGAAGTTCAGGACCAATTAGAGGGAAGGGAAAACGACTAACATTTTTTATTCCTCTGGACCCAGAAGATCCCACCGAAAAGCTGGCAGCTGTTTTTTCTTTCCACCCAGCATATTCGGGGACATAACCTGACAGCAAGGATTTCCATCTGGTCCTTTGACCAAGCTTCCTCCAGATCCCTGCAGACTATAGCTGGAAGGGGCGGGATTGAGACGCCACAGCGTGAGGGAAACAGCTTTCAGTGAAGTTAGGTGACTCTGTATTCATTTTAGGTGCAAACTTGCATCTGTCAGTCACCCAGGAGCAGGCATCTCAAAACCTAGCACTCCAATTCACTGACAGCAATTGCCAAGGGCTGACCTAGAAATAAATTCCTCTATTCTTTAAAGAATCCCTTGCCCTCCTCCTTTCTGCTGAAACAGTGAGCTTTTGCCTCCAACCTCCTAGGAAGCAGGTGACCCAAGACTTCTTGGGAATTCCAGGGGAGAACATCCTTCGTGGAGCCTCCTGCCCAAGAGGACTGTGACAGGGCCACCTCCTGGGGATGTGTGAAGTGGGTCCCCCTCGGCCTCCCTTGCTCTTCACCTCTCCAAATGCAGAGACCAACCTGCATGGGTTTTATTTCTGAGGGGGAGATGGAGAGAGTCAACTTTGGTTTCTAGAAAGGATGGGATTTTTTTTGTGAGGACTTATGTGATAGTTTGGGTTTATTTATTTTTTTTTAATCTGTGTTTTTCCGCGTATCTCTGCTTTTCTGGTTATGAAGAAGACTTCCGTTGTACTTTTGCTTTTTACCACACATAATAACTTACAGTGTGTCTTTGGCTAGAGAGCTCCCTGACATTGCCATCATTACCATATAATTCTGGGCAGGCTCACTATTCCTTATCAGTTGACTCTTACGGGGGAAAAGGAGTTTGCTGGAGCAAAACTAAGATGCCGATAAAAATGAAAATGAGTTTTGTTAATAAATTTGAAAATCAAGACAGATTTATCGAAGCATTCATTCAAGAAGATTGTCATCCTGCTCCAAAGCCTATGAAGATAATTTTTGATAAAAATTCAAATTTATTGCTGCAAAGTCTGCCTCTTACTAGAATTAAGCCCAACTTTGCTCCTTCTTCCCCTCCCTCCTCCAGGTTGACAGTGGGTTTGGGGCAGGAGTGCACAGGGAAAAAAGGGAAGAAAAGAGGAAGTCTGTCCAGAATGTTAGGCCTCGTGTGGCGGAGCTCAATTAGTTGTAGGACTGTGGAGTCGAAGCAGGTAGAGCCCTTCCAACCGTACTTAGAGCCCTTCCAACCATACGTGACGCACATAGCAAATGCTCAGTCACTGCGAACTCCTCTTGCCTTAGTCGCCCTCTGGCACCTGGCTGGGCCTTTCACCAAGTAAATGAATTTTATTGACTTCAATTGGATATTCCCTTCTTCTGGTCTTTTTGATGCCTTTGTCCCATAAGTTGATGGGAAGGGTGTAACCCTGAGAACATTTGCTCTAAATTTAAATGGCAAGCATTAAGAAGCTTGTTCAAACAAGGATAATTCATTTTTCCAAAATGTGCAAAACTTTTATGCATTCAGAATCCAGCGCCATGTGCTGAATAGGCTAGGGCCCAGAGAGCTGACGCTCAGCATCATTCTAATTATCAATAGACATTTGTCAAGCCCTTCTTGTGTTCAAGGCACTGTGGATCTAGGAGGTATGGAAAGGGCTAGACACTATCTTCCCTGCCCTCAAGAGTGTGAGATGCTTTTTGAAGAGAAGAAATATGCATTTTAAGTCAATAAAAGTATAGTGCCTAAAAGCCTATTGCCAAATATATTCTAAAGTCATTGCTTTAAATTCAGTAGAAACCAAAATGAATATTACTTTCCAGTGATGTACCTTGTCTAGGATATGGTGAGTATAGATTGTACATTGAACACAAATTTTAGAAGAGTGAAACTAAAATATCTTTATGTAATAGACCACCCTTAAAACATTTTATAACGTATGAATGAAGGTTCTTGGGTTTTAATTACACCTCATTCAAACTCTTAGCTCCTCATGAGAGCACATATTCTTGTAATTATGAAAAGTGTTTTCTGGGTTATTGATTTGCCATGGAAACTTACCACATGTAGGTACAGATTTCTTTTTGCAACTTTAATAAGATGTCCAGCAAGGATTTCCCAAATATTTCAGCTAACTGAATCAAGTTAGGGACTCATAATCAAGTTCAGTTGGAATTAGCAGTATTGGGTTTTCTGAACAATTCTATATGTAGCTGGAAGCTTGAGGTTAAAACAAATTAATAGTAATAATAATTAGGCTCTCTCTGGCTACCCCCTTGATCTCTTTGGGTTTTTTTTTTTTTAAGGATTTATTAATTTATTGGGGTACCGGTGTGGCTCAGTCAGTTATGTGTCTGCCTTTGGCTCAGGTCATGATTTCAGGGTCCTGGAATCCAGTCCCCACATAGGGCTCTCTGCTCAGTTGGGAGTCGGCCTCTCTCTCTTCCCTTCCCCCTGCTCATGTGCTCTTGCATGCTCTCACTCTCTCTCTCTCACTCAAATGAGTCTTTAAAAAAAAAAAAAAGATTGATTGATTGATTGATTTTAAAGGCAGGGGGTTAGGGGCAGAGGGAGAGGGAGAGAAGCAGCTTCCCCAGTGAGATCATGGCCTGAGCCAAAACCAAGAGCAAGTGAGCCACCCAGGCGCCCCTCCCCTTGATCTCTTTGAACCCTGGGACTGCCACTGTTGTTTCTGCTTTGGTTTATTTCATGCTTAGAGTATCGGGCAAAATCTGTGGTCTTCTGAAAGACATACAAGAGTGCTTCTGAAAGACATAAAGGATGCACAACAGATTACAGTTTGTCACAAGCCTGAGAAGAGGATTACTGCTGCCCTGGGCACCAGCCTGGACACAGAAAAAAGGAGCCACTGGCCACCAGCACCGGGTCCTGCCACTGACTCATGGGGGGCCATGTCACCCGCAGCTGGTAGACGCTTTTAGGATCTAAGCAGGCTAACTCTGGGGTTGCTTGGAACTCGGCAGAGGGACAAGAGTGCTCAGATGTGAAAAGTAAGGTGACTCAGTAAGGCCACAGCCGTGCTGAGCTCCTCATACCAGCAGACCCCCAAGGCAGGGGCACCAGTGGCTAGAGGAAACATGGAAGGATATTCTATTAGCAGACTTTTCTGCATGTGTTGGCAACCCAAAGGAGAAATAGAGGAGCGACGTGTGTCCATCAGCTACCACTGAATTAAAGACGAGCCTTTTATTTTCAACCACAACAGAATACCTTCTGGGAATCCAAGTGCCAAACAAAGAAATGTGATTAATTAAAACTAATATGGCTGAAAGATGATGAAATAAATCTTCTGATGTGGGCTGAGCAGCCTGCTTCATTCTTGAACTCTTAAAATAGAGCTTCATTCTCAAGGAGCCAAGACTCTGGCCACCCACCCCCAACCACTTTCCCTTTTAAATCTTTCTAATCTTACCAAAGGAAATCAAACAAATGCTTATTTCAGGTAGATTTTTCAGTTCCCTGATTTCATGTGCAGTTACAGTTCTCTTTTCACAAAGGACATGTCTTTGAAGAGTGTAGAAATAGATATATTTTTGTAAATTGCTTTACCTTTTAAATGGAAGAAACAGATGCCATTAAATTGATCCTCAAGCATAGGATTCCTTTGTAACAGAAGCACTCCTGTCCAGCCAGACTGTCTGTTTTGTAAAGTCACATTTGAAACTCCCTTCAGGCTTAGCCCCCTTATAATCTGATTTATATATAGTACCTGGCAGTGCCGTATTCCTGACATCTCTCACCTAAGCACAGATCTCCATAATCACGTGTTTCATGTAAAATGGATTTGTTCTGCTGAAATTGTGTTGTGTCTAGGAGACCACAGATTTTGCCCGATACTCTAAGCATGCAACTGTGCTACACCCCCACAAAACCCAGTAGAACCTTGCTGAGGATCTCGACGAGCGTATGCCTGGTGCATCTAGCTCGGAGCTAGGGGTGGCTCTCGTAATGGTTTCCTGTGTGACAGCCTCACACGGGCTCACAGCTGCATTTGGGGAGCCCGCTGCAGCTCTGTTACGCTCTGGCTTCTTGTCTAGTGATGCAAGCCCCTGCGGCCTGGTGAAGAGCTTAGGCTGATGGGCAGTTAGCAAACAGAGGAGAAAAGTGAGGAAGTTCACAGCCCATCCTCACAAAGGGAGAAGTGCAGAGCTCATAACCCAGGCAGAGCATGGATGAATAGCCAGCGTGCAGCACGAGGTCACTGCACAGCTGCTCGGGCACAGCCCGTGGCGCTCTGACCCTCTTACCTGCCAAAGCACTGTGGTCTAGATTGTGGTTTCTTATGTTTTCTGGGCATTTCATTCTGATAAGGTTTGATGCAGGATCATTACATAGGAGAGTAGATTTAATCCTGTTTTTTCTTAGTAGGCTGTAAGGACACTGAGGGAATATTTATGTAATAAGATGCAAAGTTGCTATGGAAAATACTATAGCAACCTAACATCTTCCCAGAGTCAGGCAGCCACTTGTAACTGCAATCTAAATTTACATTTATTTTAGTGTCATTTTATCGACACTCTTAGTATCTCATTCTGACAGGATGTTAAAATATGTTTTCAGCTTGCATTTGAGCAAAATTAACACAGTGTTGTTGGAATTTAAGTGTGGTTTACACAACTTCTGGAAGAAATCAGAATATTTTCAAGAGAGTTTAGATGACAGATTCTGGGTAAATTTGTAAGTTTTTTTTTTTTCTTTCTTTCTAAACATAAGAAAGAATTCCTTAGTGTTCCTTTTCCTAGTTGTTCCTTTTAGTTTGTAAATAATAAGTAGGGATTTCTGATCGTGAAACAGGGATTATCCCTTCCAACACTGACATAATTTGTCAAGTGTCCATTAGAATCGACTGATTCTAGTTGGTGCTAACAGAAAATACTTTTAGTGGATCAGCTCATTGCCCTCCAGCAGCATGTAACATTTTAAAAATAAAATCAGTTTTTCATATAAAAATTGTACTTGGTCATTTTGGAAAATCTAATGACTAAGAAGAATGAAAGAAGAAAACTGTTACAGTGCTACAAAAGATAGTTTTGTATTCTCATCTGTTTTCTCCTGCACAGTTTAACTATAGAAGCACTTATCTATGTATTTTTCAAGTCTCAGAAACAATAATTCTATATGATTTTGTTTTTAGACAGCTCTCCTTCTGTAAGAGTGAGTGGGTTTTTTTTTAAGCTTCCTTTTTATATGTTAATGAAATAGAAAATACAGAGAAAATGAATAGGTATCTTTTCTGGATCATAGGCTCCTTTGCGCGAATCTTTGTGAGCTGGAGCTCTAACCTCTGAGGTGGTCAGAGTGGAGGCTTGAGGTTATTAAAAGCCTGATAACTGGACTAGCCATCCCCAAAGCATTTTTTAGGTCCCTTAAATGTGAGTGTGGCAGAGGGGTTGGTTGGTAGTGGAAAGATTAGTATCTATTGATTTTTCTTGTATACCTCTCCATCTAAAATCTTAAAGTATGATTATAACACTATTAAAGTGGGACATTGGCCAAAAGAATCAATACCAGACTATATTAAAACATATGCTGTTACCAACTTCTTAGCACTGATGTACTGTTCATGAACAGCATTGTCCTAAGTCTCCTATGTTTTCATATTGCTTTGTTCATCAAAATACGGTTAGTGACATAGTTACTGTACCCTGACTCCTAACACTGTTGCCCACAAGCTACGTTCATCAAAGACCTGATGATGCTAGGTCTACTGCATGAACACAGCAAGCCAGGACAAGAGGACATCCTATAGAATTCCAGGAAGCCATGCACAGTTAGGGGCCTCATAACTAATGAAAAAAGAAATTGAAAGAAGTAATTACTTTCTTTCCTTTCTTGGAGATTCTACCTGGATGATAGGATATTTATACTTAGAAGCCCCTAGACTTTGAAGTTTATAACAGTTTTCAAATCATTATTATAGTGGTCTCTCCCATGTCTAAACGGCTTAGAGACTCTTCTCTTTTCCTTGGGTGAATGTCCTTGATACCAGGGAGGGACTAAGGGCTCAGCCACTCCTCTCCAGTTCCAGGATACAATGTGTACAGCCTTCTGGGAAGTGGTTAAGGAAAGGAAATTTTATTTTGGACTCCCCAGCAGTAGCAGAGAAGTAGGAAGAAATACTTCCGGAGCAGAAGCTGCAAGACAGATGTACTCATTGTGGTACTTCAGGCAGGGCGTTGGAGGTTCTTTAATGTGCCCACTGTAGCTTCCAAAGCTGCTGTGTCCCAGAGACCTTTGCTTTCCACTCAAGGCACATATGTCATTGCCAAATGATGCGGTTACCTAAATTTTCAGTTTTCAGAATTATTTTAGAAACACGTTAATATCTAACAGTGGTATATGGTTTAATTAATTACATATCCATAAGCAGCCTTGAGAAAAATCTTACTCTGGAAGGCTATATAATGGCATGAGAGGTTCTCAGAATTGTGCTAAGTGAAAAATCAATTACAAATAAGTGTACAGATCATTCCGACTGGTTTATGTATGTGTTGTCATCACAGTTTGTATGTTGGGGGAAATATATAAGCATACAGGTCAAAATATTCAGAGTGATGATTTTTAGATGGTGTGACTATAGGTGATTTATGTTTTCTTCTCTGTGCATCTCAGAAATTTCCACAAAATATACCTGTATTATTTTAATCATTAAACTGTAATAAATAGTTATTTTAAAATTACCTAGGAGAACCTGTGATAAAATTCCCATCGGTTGGGGAATACCTGGCCATTTCCAATTATACAGGAAAATTAAAAGTGGTAACAAATGGTAACCAGTACCAGATGATGGAAGTTTATTGAATTGCCTTCTTCAGCTTTACATTAGGGAATTTCCACATTTAATATCCAGATCACATTGTCTTACAATTTCCTATTCCAAGGGCTGATCATATTTGCATAACTATTAAATTAAGAGTCAAGAAATAATTCAAGTTCTAAACCAGGCAGACATGTTGAATTCTTACCCCCAGGGAGTGGCAATGATAAGTCTCTTCAGATGTGGACGAGACCCTTAGAAATCATCTTATACAACCACCTTCTTTTTTTTTTTTACAGATAGGAATGTGCAGTCCCGTGATGAGAAGTTATGTTATTTCCCCAGGGTAGCAAGTAGAAAGTCTAGAACTCAGAACTAGTTTCCTTCTTTCCAGGTTAGTGACCTTCATATGCCATCACTAAGTTTGATGGGAAGAAAAAAAACCCTCCCCAAATGCCTTAAGTGGAATCATAAGAGTCAGTAATCAAATAAAATCATCGTCTGCGATGTGCATGACACCATGAGGCCATTTGGGAGGCAAAGGTAGACTGCAGAGTTTATTACCTTAAAAACTTATTCCAGACAAATATGACTGGGGCTTATGTTTAGTTTTCCCATTATTTTCTGTATTTCTAGTAACTAGAAAGAGATTGGCTTCAACATAAGCAGTGCATCCAGCAAACTGTCCTTAAGCCCATTCTAACAGCAGTGCCAGCTTTAAAAAATACCCAGGAAATTGGCACAGTTTCTTTTCTAGTTGAGTGATATTTATTTCCTCAAAAGCAATCTGTTCTGTGGCTTCAGGCAAGAAGAAGAAATGCTTTGAAGAGGTGAAGTACATTGGGAAGGAGCGGTGCCCTGTCATGCATTTCCTTTTCTGAACCATGCATACTGTCCCAACTCATGTTTTCCATTCCCAAACTCTCCAGAAAAGGAAAGAGAAAAATCAAGATACCTCTCAAAACAGGCACAGACTTGATGGTTGATCTGGAATGATCTGAGCTACAGTATTAGCCCTTTTATTTCCCATCTCATCCCATATTTCCTTTGCATCCTCAGGGACTGGGAGAGCCTATGAGAAGTTCACCAGTTTATTGACTCTCTATCTAATTTCAGGACTTATTGAAGTTCTGTCCTAGCTTCCTTGTTCCTAGGGCTTTTTTCCCCCTCTTTTTATGAGATATACTTCTCAATAAATCTCAGTCTGAGAGACAGCATCTACAATAATATCAGTCCTATGGAGATGCACAGACTCAGGGACATTTTGATCCAGAAGAGATCTTACAGGGAATATGTCCTCTCCCTCTCCATCCCATATTTTAATTTAATGAGAAAAATTGGGGCTTTTTTTTTTAACCCCCAACAATAATTATTTGAAATGCTAAATAAATTATGCAAGTTTATATTGGGTAGTTTTTGTCATTATAAAAAAAATTCCAAGTTTTCAGGTACAATGTAAGTGACAATTTGGCAAATCTTCTGGAGGTAGGATAAGATTTTATTCTTCTTTTAGTGATTTATCAGTTTTTAAAGAATTGTCTCCACCTGCCATACGGATTTTGTAGTATGGTTTGTATAATCTGAGTATCCTAAAGCCATCCGTTTCTCTATCTTTCTTAGCTCTTTGCCTCCATGAATTATCTCAAGCAATGTTGTAATACAAAGCCGTGATAAAATGAATATCCACCAAATTTTTACGATGTATATGGGACCATGATATTTGTCTTAAACAGTGCCAGATTAAAGGGAAAAATTAGCAAAGCCTTAAAAGACTAATGGAAACTCAGTCTTTGATCTGCGAGTATTGCTTATCTACTCTGAAGAATTCTCATATCACATCATCAGAGCTCTCCTTTTCCTGGGATAGACCTGGGTCATGGGTCCATACAGGGTGTGCCCCCAGTACCTTCTGTAGTTAGAGCCCAAGCAAACAGATACACTATGGCATCAAGAGCTATGAGAGCAGATATTATCTGCGAAGCAGTTGTATAAATCTGTTCATCTGAACTCTGTCTTATCCCTGGTTTATGTTTTGTTTCAAGCAAGTAAGAGTGGAAACATGATGACATGGGAGGGTCTTACACCCCATATGTTCCTTAAAAACTAGTTTGAGATCTTTTCCTTTCTGAATGGTCAGCATATGGCATTATATACACAGTAGGTGGACAGGAATGGGTGAAATGTTGGAATAGGAAATTCAAACCTGGAAGAACTAATTTCTAATCTGTTAAAGGACTTATTTCCAGTTTAGGAACCCCCACACACCAAAAAAAAAAAAAAGAAAAGAAAAGAAAAGAAAAAAAAGAACGGAAAAAAAAAAAAACCCCAACCCGTAACTAGTATCTATTTAATCCTCACAGTACTGACCAGGTTTTTCAGATGAGGACCCTGAGGCCTAATGGAGGTTTACCAATTTGCTCCAACTCTCATAAGATGAATGTGGGTTTAAAGTCCCTTCTTGCTCTCTGTCCTACCCGCTTTGCCTCCCTCCTGTATATAATCTATGTCTGCACAACTCCCTGAAGTTGATGGGAGCAGGGACACAAAGTAACATGCCCAGTGTTGTTCTCGGGACTACTGGTCCTCAGAAACAGTACCCTGGATGGGGAGTCTGGGTGGCTCAGTCAGTTAAGTGTCTGCCTTCAGCTCAGGTCTTGATCCTGAGATCAAGCCCTGTGTTAGGCTCCTTGTTCAGCAGGGAGTCTGCTTGTCCCTCTCCCTCTTATTCTGCCTGCCATTCTCCCTGCTTGTGCTCCCTCTCTTCCCCTCTGTCAAATAAATAAAATCTTAAGGAAAAAAAATAGTATCCTGGAGTCCCCATATGTGGGACCACACATGTCAGTCCCTTTGCCCTGCTCTGTGGAATCCAGCTTCCATAATTCTACAACAAAGACTCTTCTGTGTTACTTTTTAGAGCAGGAAGAACGACACGTCCTTTCAGGTCATTAAAAGATGGGGGACTATGGCAAGGTGAGGGATGAAGCTAGAAGGAGGAATAGCAGAGAAACCAAGTAATATTGGAACTTCCCCCCTAGAACTAGGTTGAAATTAATGCAGATGGAAAATGTATCTTTTTTTTAAAAGATAAAAAAAAATGATATTTTTTTAGTAATTGAAAATTGTTGGGTCTCTGGGCTTTTGAAATAGAAACTAAAACTTAAATTGGGCTCCTTGCCCCTTCAGTACAACATTTATGACTCTTAAGAATGTTATAATTGATGCTGGATCATTGGTCCCCTGTTAACAGAACACGTTATATAAAACTATCCATGGCACCTTCTCTCTCATGTTCAATAAAGAGCTAGCAAACAAGAGAGCTAGTTTCTCAGAGGAATTCTTTTAACCTTTCAGAAACAAAATATTTCATGCTAATTCCTGCTTAATTGGAGGGAAGTCATTTCTTTAAAATCATTGAATATGAGTTTGAAGTCTGTTCCATCCCTGACCTCTTTAATTCAATCAAGGTCACCTCATAAACTTGCCCAAACAGCTCTATTTTTCAATTAGAAAAAGGGGTAGAGCTGTTTAAAAGCATTTAGTGTTTGATTAATAGTGCTTAACTGGGGCTTCAGCACTCACGGAGGGTTTTCAAGGAGTTGCTAGTAAGAATAAAACATTGCTACCTGAAAAATTACGCTCATCAAAAACCAAAAACAAATCATTTTAATGAGTAAAGCAAAAACTGCTTTTCATGGGGATGTGAGAAAGATTATTGTACTCAATACATAGAGGGTTTTAATATCTGAACAACTCTCTCCCAGGGAAAAATTGCTATAATTTAGCCATCTAGGCAGTTTTTAAAATATGTGCACTTTTCTCTGCCCAAGGACTCAGGGAAGATAAATGCGGAGTTTGTCAAAGCAGGATTTTGTAGTGTTCAACCTCTGGGGATGAGAGAAGTAATGAGAAGATGTGTCCAGTTGAAGAATGTGAACTGGAACCATCTGAATGGATAAGAAGTCAAGAGTTCTAAAAATAAGTTTTTGAAAGACTTCTATCCACAGTTCCTTCCTATTTCCTGGGCCTGAGGAAGGCTAAGCTCACCTTGATGCTCTTTGGATGAGGAGGTCATTTGGGTGGTAAAATCACCAGAAAGGGTCTGAAGAAATGGATACGTGAGTGAGAATTAGGAGTCCCAGGAAGAGAGAGCTTGGAGACACTGATATAGTAAAGAAGTAACTTGGAACCAGATGAGGTCAGAGGCCCTGGAGGTATCTGAGTTTTGTTTCTGGTGTGAGTTGGCAAACGATGGGTCTCTTCCAAGCCTCAGCCTCCTCAGTAGTAACATAAGGCTCATCCTAAGAGAGTTCACGTGAGGTTTTAAGAAATAACCAAGTAAGGGGTTTCATGGCATTTTACAAATACCTGGTACCATGGCAGTGTGGAGGACGGATACTGAGGAGCAATAACAGAAGGTGTGAGTGAGTGGCTCACGGCCCTGCCTCCACATGACAAAGAGCTGGGAAGCTTTCCTAGCAATGCCTGGGAGTTCAGTCCCACTCATGGAAGTTATAAACTACCACGCAGGAATTTCTGCACAGAAGCTTGAGAACCACCGGCATGTAACCTGAGGATTGATGTCTGTCAGTAATGGATACGAAAGAAAGGGGAAAAAAAACAGGTTGAGGTAGGGTAATGAAATATGAAAAGACAATAAAAGTGAAGTAAAGATAAAAATGTTTAGTGGAAAAGAAGTAACTGACATAGGCAATAATAAAGGACTGAAGAAAGAAGAAATGAATGAGAGCTCTTTCTTTAGTTTGAGTATGGCAGACACGACACGGGTGGACAGCCCCCCTCATCATATCCGTGTGAGGAACACGTGAAGTATCCTGTGGCTAATGGGGAGAAGGCTAGCTGGGAGGAAGGGAAAAAAAGAAATGAAGGTAATCTGAAGCAGAAAGATGTGGTGAAGGCCAGGAAGAGTCTCAGCTTTTCTCAGACCCTAAGAGAACAGCCAGGGACTGCTTCCTCATCCATCAGTGGTGAGAGAAGGAAGCAGCGATGCTTGGCCCCGTGCCAAAGAGAAAAGCCTCTGAGGATCCAGCAACAAGTCTGGGGAGAGCGGGCACACAGGATGGGCCCTGTCTCGTCAGGGAGAAGCTGGTCTGAGGTCCTGGCAAGGGGTCATTATTTCCCACAGAACACAGAGGTCGAGCTGGGCGTCTCCTGCATGCAAGCCACAGATCGGCTGCAACTGGAACTTTCTCCAGAAATATGCCTGCAAAGAAAAGTAATACACAACAACACCCAGTAGATCAGAAAAATGTGTTTTGGAGACACTGCCTGGAGGATTTATGAAAGCATTCATTCACAATATCATCACGGAAGAGGCAATAAGTAGCATTCCGAAAGGAACAGGTCGATAGATTCATGAAATGTGAGAAGGCAAGGCAGGTGGCAGAGAGGCCGAGACGGCCATGTTAGATGGTCGAAGCTGGACAGGCAAGGTCCTTCTAATAACAGAAAAGCAGTTAGAGAAGGCAGGTGTCAAGAAAATAATGAAATATTTATAAGACTGGAAAAAAGAAGACAGCATGAAGAAATGGGGATCTGATCCCTAAAAAGCCAGGGAAGTGGTTCTAAAATGTTGGCATGCATTCTCCCCACCCTAGAAAGTAGTTAACTGCACATCCTCAGGCCCCATTCCAGATGCTCAGATTCAGAGGGTCTGGGATGGGTCCAGGAATCCTCATTTAAGAACTACCAAAGTAGGACAAATGAAGGCTGCGTGTGAAACACACTTTGAGGAATACCGGCCTTAGTTATTCAGATGAGCATCATCCTACTGTGGTAGGTATGTTTGGAGAGGACGGGATTCTTTCTGTCTAATGTCAGGCACAAATACATGTGCATAAATGAATTTCAACACTAGTGACCAGAACAGTAGAGAGGACATGCCTTCATGTGCCTCCATTTCCCCCTAAAGCTTAAGAGGAAATTGGTGGTTCTCTTGTGATAGACTGGGTAAAGTTTATATAAAACAAAAACTGAGGAGAGAAAAAGGGTTTCTTTACAACTCATCTTTGTTATCCCAAGTATTTGGTGTTAGAAAAATAAAAACTGCTTCTGCACAGCAAAGGAGACAGTCAATAAAACAAAGAGGCAACCCACGGAATGGGAGAAGAT
Organism: Mellivora capensis; assembly: GCA_004024625.1. NCBI lineage: Eukaryota > Metazoa > Chordata > Mammalia > Carnivora > Mustelidae > Mellivora > Mellivora capensis. The sequence continues at coordinate 81,001 of PISX010008528.1, forward strand.
ATTTGCAAATGACAGTACAGACAAAAGGTTGATATCCAGGATCTATAAAGAACTTCTCAAACTCAACACATGCAAAACAGATAATCACATCAAAAAATGGGAAGATATGAATAGACACTTACTCCAATGAGGACATACAAATGGCTATCAGACACATGAAAAAATGTTCATCATCACTAGCCATCAGGGAGATTCAAATTAAAACCACATTGAGATACCACCTCACACCAGTTAGAATGGCCAAAATCAGCAAGACAGGAAACAATGCGTGTTGGAGAGGATGTGGAGAAAGGGGAACCCTCTTACACTGTTGGTGGGAATGCAAGTTGGTGCAGCCACTCTGGAGAACAGTGTGGAGGGTCCTCAAGAAGTTAATAGAGCTTCCCTATGACCCTGCAATTGCGCTACTGGGTATTTACCCCAAAGATACAGATGTGGTGAAAAGAAGGGCCATCTGTACCCCAATGTTTATAGCAGCAATGGCCACGGTCGCCAAACTGTGGAAAGAACCAAGATGCCCTTCAACAGACGAATGGATAAAGAAGATGTGGTCCATATACACTATGGAGTA